>SOPF01028799.1:0-53884 GCA_012979155.1 Hypericum perforatum | reverse complement strand
TTAACTACTAAAAAAATAAAACCCATATTAAAATAAAACAATCAAACTTTTTTTTCACCAGATGACTTGGACGGAGTTTGATAACCAGATGGGGGAGGAAGCTTCCTCCTAACTTGCTTTTTTTTGTTTTTTAGTTGAATTCATCTGAAAGAAAATCCAAACAAATAAACAAATCCAAATAAAATATCCATACAAATTCAAAAAATCTAAATAAACTATCTAACTCTTAGTAACTTGACATAGTTCCTCATTCTCAAACCTGCTCACCAACATCAGTCAACCGAAAAAACACGCTATAACACATCATAGAAGAAAAAGAAAAACTTACAGCTCCGACAAGTAGGTCAACACCCTCTTGAATCTGTCCCATCAACCCCTGCTTCCTCAACGTGTATGTATCCAGACTTTTCAGCAGCATCGTTGCCTCTTCCTCTATTAGAATTTAGATCCACCTTCCTTCAAAGTCACCAGGCACTCGCCCTCTTGTACACCCCCAACCAGTTCTCGACCCCCTCTGCCGCCATCGCCAGTGTTTTTCGACTTTTCTCTCTCTGTGGTGCCCCAAGGAGAGGGAGGTTGTGTGTGAAAGAGAATAGGGATGTTCAGGAAGAAAGAAAAAAAAGGTCGAGGATGTGTAATCAAGGCCCATGGGCTTTTTTCTTAAGGACTAGTATTAGGATCCTTTTTCCCCTCTATTTACTATTTAGTATCATTATCACACAAATTTTATCAAACTATCAGATCCTTAGTACTCACCTCGGGGAGGAAAACTTATTAGTTATATTTTCACTAGTTATTTTTAACTGCTAAAAAATTACTCGAATCTATCCGGTGTAGAAGCATTTTGATATCCAAGATCACTTTTTATACATTTTGTGCATTTGGAAGAAGGGGTGAGCAAAAATATACGAATTTGATATTCGATTTTTTTTTATTCGGATAATTATATCTTCGATTTCGGAATCGGATTCTGATTATCTGATATTTTTATTTTGGATTCGGACTTGGATAAAAAAGATTCAATTCAGATTGTCTGAAAATCCAAATTTGTTGCAACATATAATATATATTCTAATAGGTTGGACTGATTTCGATACATATACAACATATATAATAAATTGGAAGATGGGACTATATTGAACCTTAAATAACATAAAAAATACTAAAAAATACTGACCTAATTTTATGTTAACACTTAGATATATTTTGTGTGAAATCATTTAACTTTAATGAACAATCTCTTAATTTTTAAATTTGGATAATTTGGATTATTCGAATTCGTATCCGAAATTATTTCAGATTTTGAATTTTAGATAATTCTTTTTCGGATTCGGATAAAAAAATATATAATTTTGAAAAATTCGAACAATCCAAATTCGGATTATCTGAATGCTCAGCCCTGATTTGAAGGGTAGGCCGTAAGAGGAGGAATGAGTAAAGTCGGTGTTGGATTGAATTAGAAATAATATTTTTTTCATACTACACGAACAAGGTTTTTTTGCAAACATTTCAAAAGAATATGGTCAGATTGGATATAGCATGAAGAAATTGACATTGTTGCAAAAAATAAAAATGAACATATCAAGAACTTTTTTGCAAAATTTTAAAGATTATTAGACTAAAGTAAAAAAATATACACAAGTCAATATCATATAAAAAAAATCTTACAAAAATACAAAAATAAACATGTCATTATCATATAAAAAATATTAACGTTGTTCGACAAGATTTCTTACAGTACGAAATAATTTATACAATTCATACCCAATCTGTTATCGAAACCCAGAGTGAGACAAGAGAGAAGTTAAATCAATATTTTTTTTAAATAATATTTAGAATATCCAGACTATTTTGGTAATTCAGATCATTATCAACTTATTCCACTCTAGCTCCACGTCTCGAAAACTATGTTGTTTCGGGCAGATTTAGACAAGTAACTATCTTGTACCTGCCGTGATTATTGGTTGTCAAGTACATTATACTAATTTAGAATTACATGATAGTCCAGACGAAAATATAAAACCGCATGATTTACCCCATTATTTTAGTCCAAGTCTAAGTTGATTTCACTTCAATGAATGAATGGTGCTCAAGAACAGCTGAATGTTGTTCAAGTACTGAAAACAAGGCATACATACAAATGATGTTTTTGTGATTAAATTTAATTCGTTGAATCAAAGTGCTATTTGAATTGATGAACTATTGATTTACTGATTAGCCAATCTTCTCTACACTACACTTTCATTTGAGAAAGATTGATTTGAATGAAAGGGCAGCTTCATTGTCCGGGCTACGCCCTTGCTTGAGCAGCCTGTGATTCCTCAGCCTCTCGTGGCACGGATCGAATAACTCGTGCTTCAGAGCGCCCCCCGAGCTGATTTGCAGCCTCGGATTCACAGTCAAACACTTGTTGACCAGATCGATAAGGGAGGGAGGCATTGAATCAATGAAATCCCGCCTCTTGGTGTTTATTTTGCACCATTCCAGGAGAGAAATAGGTTTCAAGTACTGTCTGCTGTAAAGCTCCTGCAAGAAGAACACATTTTAGGACTTTTGAGTTGTGCAGATTCTGCATTTCAAGTGAACCAGATTACAGAAAATTCATACCGGGGGGAATGCAGATTCTCTGTCATGTAGCTTTGAAACTTCCCACAGATCTTCGCTTCCCCGTAACCTGGCAATGTCCTTGATGTTCCTGAATTGACAGCAGCACAAAATAGAATGGGTGAATCGTTGTAGAACCAAGGCACGAGATAATGGTAAGGACAAAACATCAAACATAGAATCTTACTGTTCAGGGTCTCCACAAAATGGAGCTCTTCCTGTCATGAGGTAGAGCAACGTGACACCAGCAGACCATACATCAACCTTGGTTCCCTGATGGAGAGATCTAAACAAGACCTGAATGAAGCGCAGCAATAAGATCTAAAGGCCAAGGAAACATTCTTCGACCGATTCTATCTGTCATTCTTAAGAAATAAAAATGTATCATAACTTCACCATTTATCATTCTTTTTTGCATCTTTAAAGCTGTGATTGCGTAGAATGAGTACTGTAAGTGCTGCTATTAGGAAGCCTGCTTAACTCGGGGGTCGGAAACCTTTTGTTCCAGCACAAGGACCTTCCTTTTTGTGCTTTCCATCTTCTAAAAGAAAGAAATCAGTCATTTTGCAGCATTAAGTCCAGTAATAATAAAGTTCTCCTATTACACTGCACAGGAAGAGGTCTTCTGTACAAATAACTGTACCAATTGATGTGCTGCCATTTGGATTCAGAGGCATGGGGGTGGGATAAACTGCTCTTGCATCCACTCGGTTGTGACGTGCAGCAACCCTCTTTCTCACAGAAATTGGGGCACTTGATGCTTGGTGATTTTGGTTGTGCATTGCTTCCTGTAACAAGTTTATAAGTTCTTCCTACCATGATATGGCAAAGGCTCTCATGACATTCCGACTGCTTGCAATGTCAATGTGTTTGGTTCTCTCTGCATTCTTTTTATTGACGTTCTTAGAATTTGCAACCTCTTAGTTTGCCTACGTCAAAAGACTTGACACCTTGGAATCTCTTGTTTTTGGCAGAATGGAGAGGTTTGGTGCTTGATGGTGTCTGAAGCTTCACTCTTGGTTCGTTCTCTGTCTTTAATTTGTCAGCTAATGTACCATACATTCAATGCATAGAACATATTACAATCAGGTCTTGCCAAAGTGATCTCCAAATCATTAAGGAACCTCGGACAGTTAAACACTTGAAAAATTAAACTTTCAGTAAAACGCTTGTAAAAGGTGTCATCAAACAAGCATGGATAGTAAATGTCAACATAAATCCGTAAAATTCAGTTCTTAGCACAGAAGTAGCCTATTTCAAATCATTCTCTAATTAAGTTATGCTACTGAGTATTTGATCATTGCATCAGGAAAGTAAAACGTAACACAGCGGGTTGAGATGGCTTATTATTCTTATATCATGGACGAATTTCCAAGAAAACACGTGAGTTCATTGTCCAGTGAATTCATAGTAACGATTCAAAAATTACTTGGTATTCCATACTTCTGATGCAGATCCTACAAAAATATATGACAAAAGAGAAACAAGTAAAAAACTCATTTCTATTTGGAGTCAAAGAATGAGCAAAATGCATCGAGAATGTTAACGTGGGATAGGAGTTATAACTAACCATGGCTATGAGATAACCTTTATTGGCCTTCCGGGAGAAAAGAAAGTCGCCAGGTTTGACATCTCTGTGAACTACGCCCTAATAACAAGGAAGACACCTGAGGTTACTAATCTGTAGAGATACCAAAATGCTTATCACTCTCGGTATCTTTGTTATAAATTACCTGCTTATGTAGAATCACAAGTGTTTTAAACAAGCAGTATGCATACCATGGTTATCGCAGCTGGAAAATGTCTATTTCAATATCTGCAAAAAGAGCTATTTTTCATTAATGGATAGAACAAACTTACAAGGGCAAATGATTTAGCAAAGCTAGTTACCTCGGGTCTGTCATGGTCAACATACTCCAAAACAAAGCAGCCTGAATAAAGCAGAAGAATGTTGCACATTAGATGACATCTTTCTATATTGCAAGATAGATAATTGCTTGAAGTGACTTCCCGGAACCTTACCCAAAGCGTTCCAGCATCCGTAGCACGTTGTATACGTTATTCTTATAAGCATTTGCATGAGGACCTGAATGCGTTCCAGCAAAATATAACATATAACTGCTGCATTTATCTCGACAGTACTTTGCAGATATTCTTTAAATAATAATTTGCAACAACTAATCATTGATAAACTAGCGTAAATATTCTCTGACCCCGACCCCAAGAATTCACCTAAATCGGTGGAAGTGCAAGCAAAATGTAGCACATCAACAGCATTTCGATCATTTGAAAAAACATGAAGTGACATCGGGAGAATTAAGCTGAGCGGACAACGGAGCTAAATCATCAAACATAAAGAGCAAAATATTAACTAGGTACAAGAGGATGTAGCTTACCTCAGGAAGAACATACTGAGCACCTTTGTTTCCTTCTATTCCACGCTTATTCGTTGGTTTGTCTGCCATGTCAAGATTCCCACCCTGTCTCTCAATTCTCTTTCTTTCATTAGGAGTGTTTGGCTCACACCTTTCAACAGACTGAAATAAAGCTCGCCGCCTTCGAGCCTTTGCATTTCCTGAAGGTACCTTTGCAGGCAGCGCGTCCTTTACTTCATTGGCAGTTACCACAGTTGTTGCAAGACTTTCCTGTCTCAAAATGTTTGGCTCTTGTTCACCTAAATCGAAAATAGAGAGCATTGGCATTTCCTGAAGGAGTCTCCTGTCTTAAAATGTGTGACTCTTCAAGGTCAACGGTGTCTAATTTACCCAAATTTTGGTTCTTGTTGTATTGTATGGACCTTTAGGGTTGGATGGAGTCCATCTCGTCTGCAACCGAGAGAGAACTACAAATGTTTCCATAAGTTTGGGTCCAAGTTACTGGTGTAGGGCCTTAACATATCAAGGCTGGCCTGTTTATTAGTGTAAGATTCTTATGATGACCAGGCCCAGCAATCTAAATAGTAAATTCCTGGTAATTATTTTGCTATTATTTAAACCAATATAACCATTCCCAACACGTCAACTTTATCTTTATCCCGAAATCATTTACTAAAGATGGGAATTTCAGCTTTTTTCGACGGCATCAAACGATACTTGTATTTGTTACCTTTGGGAGTATGAAGCTTTTTGTTATGTATAATTAGAAGACATTTTTGGAAAGGACATGGTTGGTGCTAATCGTGGAAATGCGTTTCGTGTATTTTACATGGTGTAAAAATGGCGGTAACATGGTGTTTATTTGAGGAGTGATACAATTTTACTTATAAAATATCTCAAAATTCTAATTATATTAAAATTCTAATTCATATTGTAAAGCATATTTGGGTATATCCTCACATTAAGGTTAAGAGTATTGGTTTTTAGCATATTGACAATGCTAGTATAGGTAGAGATTTATGTTTGAGGCGTAGCGTTCGTGTATGGTTTATGTACTATATATCGCCACATGATCGTTTTGTTACCATGGATATTGATCTTTCTATCGAACTATTTAATATCGTGTATACTCTCTATTTATTATAAACGTTCTGTACATTTCAAATGCCGTAATTTGTTGTTTGAAAGAAAGAGAGAGAAAAGGATAACTGTGTTTCTCTAATTTCTCTCCAGATGTTTCTCTCTCTGACTACGACCTTTCTTGTGTAGGCTTTCACGACATTCCATATCGCATTCGTCCCCGAGAATCTTATTAAAGGCCCATCTTCAACAGGAGGTAATAGAACAACTGCCTTTGTATGTGGCTTATATTACCGTGAAATAGATTTTTGCAATTCGATTAATGTTACGGACTTACGGTGGTTATAATATAATCAATAATAGATTTTGGGTCGATTAATTTTTAATAAGTTTGAGATAAAAGATACTTAGTAAATTAGAAAAAAACCAATACATTAGAGATTTTTTATTTTTTCGTTGAAAATGTTATTCCGCTCTCTAATTTTGCTTGGTATACGATTTCACGGTTTGTGCGATCTTGTGGTTTATTCCGGTTTAGTGCTCAGTGCTCACCTCTACTTAATTACAAAAAATCACAATAAAATGAATTTTGTATTATGCGGCCACATGTATAATATCTTTGCATGTGATGTAAGATAATGATAAAGTGCAAGTGCAAAAGAAGTTTGGTCAGTACCAACCCCACGTACGCAGATTTGGTCGGTCAAAATAATTAGGTTGGTGCTTCGAGATGTAAAATAGAATACAAAATGTTGATGCCAGCTTTAAGAGAGAGAGTTTATCTTGGAATCAATTAATTCCACTAGACCATGTTCATGTGTCTTGGCGAAGTTTCACGCTTCCAAGACTAGAGGGGACATACTTACTTGGGATTTCAGGAGTCTAGCAAAGCAATGTGCTTTCTTAAATTTTGGAATTCCTAGAATCATGATTCGAGTCGTAAATTGATTGATAATAATTGGTTATCATAAGACGTGGGAAATTCCGGACATTCAAAGCTTAAAATATATGTTCAAGTTGCATGCTTGTATATTCCATTAAAAAAGCATGGTTGTCAGATATGGAATCCTAAGCATTAGCATGTTCTTCAAACTATTTCTCAACTTGGGCTAAAATGTGCATTAGTATAAGTAATTGATTATGATATCGTATAAAAATTTTAAACTCTAACTTTAAAAAAATATAAATATCATTATAGGGTTACTTTGATATTGTACTTAAATAGTGTTTATCATTCTTTTGATGTGCGTTATCTAGTATTATAGGTAGATTCCAATATTTTGTGTAATTATCATTGATGTTATATTGATTATTTTGAGTAACAATACAATTTACTTATTAAAAATATAATATAAATAGCATTACCATCATCACAGACCCAAACAAACAAAAATATGGTGTTAACATTGCATAATATCATATTACAATCTTTGTAATCAACTCAACTTTAAAACAATGTAAAGACCAATGTGATAATTTCAATACACATTGTCAAACTAAGTTTAATGGGTCAAATTTTTTACTAACGTTAATAATTGACTAATGTATTATTTTTAAATTTCATAATCAACTCAAAACTTTAAATTAATGTAAACATCAATGTGATAATTTCTTCTAAAAAAATTATGATAATTCCACCATACCCCGTCAAACTAAATTTATTAGGCCAAAGTTTGCACTCGCAATAATGATCAACTACGATATCATGTTACAATATTCATATTTAATTAAAAATTATAAAATAATAAATAGCAACATGATAATCTCAACACCCCACCAAACAAGTTCACGAAGACAAATTTTGTATGAGAGAAAAATGGTTATGGTATTATATCAGAATTTCCATATCATGTAAAGAAAAATTCTAACACTTAGAATCACTCACTATCAATGATAGACTTATATCATTCCACCGAGGATACACGTATAAAATTTAATACATTTTGATCATTTGATGTACTGTCATGGCTTGCTAAGCTAATAATGCTACCTATGAAAAGAAAAAAAACCTAGTCTAATAATGAGCATATCATTGCAAATAAACGGTCGCATTACCAACCCATCTCCACCTTATACGATTTCCTTCAAACCAATTTTATAGACCTTTCACCAACCAATACATGCTTTCTTAATAACATCCTTCCACTTCCAGATTCTATACTCTATCGATAACATCAGAATTTCCACATTTTGATTGGACCAACATTTGCTTAGTTTAAATGGCTAAACAAAATAAGATTCGATGACATTTTTCATATCAAACAATTTTGATCACAAAAATTAAGAATGAGAGTACTCTACCATAAATACCAGATATTATGAAAACAATGAGCACATGTTTTGACATTTTAGGAGATAGGGTCGGCCAGAATACAAGTTGTCCGTATATTCCCTTTAATTTTGACCAAAAATTATATGGTTCACCATACACAGACCTAGACCACACGTGCAATCCAACTAGGGGAGGATTAAAACTGTCATAGTTGATCATTAACTAAATAAAAAGGTTCTAATTCCAAGTAAAGGACCGGACATTAACAGTTAATCACATGTCCGCCAGCTCAGCCTAGTGGTGAGGTCCACCCCGGCTCAGAGCACAAGAGACAGCAATTACCTGGCTGCTTTTAGTACAATTCCACCCTGTCTTCCCCCGGTAAAAAAGGATGTGCACCTATGCACGTAGGGGTGAGGGGAGGATCTGGACGGTCCAGAGATTCTCACGGAAGATCCGACGGTATGGAACCCTCGCAGTGTGTGGCTCGGCGGTAAGAGGTGGGGAGGAAGGTGTTCCTTGTATTCTTTGGTTTATAATGACTTTTTTTGTTATCCCGTCAAAGTGCGGAATAATTTATGCTCTCTCATAATAATAAAAAATTCAATAGTTATTTTAAACTTGTGATATTCAAATAATTCTAATTAAAAATATGATTAAATTAACATAACTATTCATCACTTAATCTAAGTATGTCTTGTCAGAGTAATAATTGGGAGATTAAAAAAAAGGCTTTTGTGGTAGAGAAAGAGGAGGCAATGATTTGGAGGATGTTTGACCGTTGACCAGATCCAGAGCGTGGTAAGAAACTTTGACTGGGGGATCGCACGTGCGGTGGATTCACTGATTCGCTGTAAATGGTGGAACCACGTAAGACCACGTGAGTGGTAATAATGTGAGTCGGTTGAGGAAACCGAGGTCGTTGTTTCTTTTTGTTTTTTTAATAATTGGCAAGTTCATTGCTTCATCATGTTGTTCTCTTTTTGAGAATGATTATGTCTGACCAGAAAGATTGCAGATTGATAAACCATAGATATTAATTTTTTTCAACGACTTGGTCACTTAGGCGAAAGCTAAGTTATACGATTAAAATTGTCTAACGAAATGTAGTTTAAAGATTATTTTGATACGATATAACCACTTAAATGGTAAACCATTGGGTTTAAATAATCTCCTAGTAGTAGTCTAAATATCTAGTTCAAATGATCGAGATTAATTGCACTCAGATTAAGAAGAAAGTATTTAGACGCTCTATGCTATCTTATTTGATTCGATTAATCGGTTCATTTATGTGTAGATTAGTTGTTACAGATATATTTTTTATATTTAATGTGGATGATAGTAACAAAATTATTTTAAAAAATATTTAATATAATTATATATTTAATATATGAATATAAATTAAAATATTTTGATTAAGCTATAATAACAAGAATACTCTTTTAAAAAGAATGACTGTGAAAGTGAAACAAGCACATTCCACAACAGCTAGAGTAACCGAGAAAAATAGGTTTTACAAGTTAGCAAGCAACAAAGAAAAATAAAATAGTGGTAGGTGCATTGCAAGATTTAAGTAATTGATTTGAAATATCTATATTAAAATGGTGCGCTTTTTTCACAAAAATCTTGAAAAAACTTAGAAAAATGTTCAGTGTGACATGGATATATTTGTTTGTTATATTTTCTTGCACTAAACAATGTTAGAATTTTTTTAAAATGTGATCTGTTAGGTCAAAAATTACAGGTACTTTGACTTTACCAACGTGCGAGAAATAGAGTCGTGTGATAATAACAATGGACTCGAATCACCACATTCTAATACCACATATTTTTATATACAATCAAAATCTTAAAACAATGATTATGTTGATTGTCAACCCTAATATTACATTAAGAAATGTAAATTTCTTGATAAATTATGCGGAGACGAAACATTCTGGACCTACAAATAAATAGCCAAACAAGATATCCAGACGAGAAAGGAAATGATTGAACATGGCGGAAAGAAAAAAGGACGTTTTTTTTTTCTTTGATCTGGACTAGTTGTCAATTTCTTGAAATGGAAAACAAAACAAGAGAATAAGTGGGAGGGTCCAAGTTCACGTGAAACTCACATGGACAACAACCTCCTTTATAAGAGACTAGGGGCCGATGATGGGATGTGGGGAAGAGGAATAGTGCGTGAGGAACCCATGGTTGGATTGTCGAGCACCACATCTGCGAAATTTCCAGACTTATGCGTCATCTAGTTTCTTTTTTAATTTTTTTCATTTTAGGAAAATATGCATAATTTGCTGATCATTATAACACTATAAGACGGAAAACAATTTTTTTTTTAAACAGAATTTGGAGAATTAGATTCATGTCCTATGAATTGGTTCTAACTAGACTCGCGAGTATTACCCAGACAAAGCCATCGTCGCAATTTCGGACTACGGTTCACATATGCTGATTAGAGAGGTATATGTGTCTTGTTCAACCAAAATATAATATAGTCATTTCCAATTTAAATTGATACTTTGAACAGGATAACAATCTGAGCCCTATTTGATTCACGTCGATACAATAATTGAGCGGGTGACCAGAAATTCTCGAAAATTATTAGCTAAGAAACGTGACAATGCATTATAACTCAATCAAAAATTTGAAGTTAAATACCCACAATACAATATCGAAAAAGTAATATTTGCAACGGTTAGATTTAAAAAAAAATGAAATAACCTGTTCCAATCTATGTAATTTTCCCTAAAAAACAACGGCAATGATAATATATTTTCCATAAAATTTATGAAGAATATTTTCTTATAGTAAATTCGTCAAAAATATACATTTTTAGACTTTGAATATCAGATTTATTGTCAAACCATACGGTTTCTTTGGTTTAATAGCTGAAGGATTGAATTGGGCCGAGGTAGAGGCGGGAGCCTATTATCTTCTGTGTCATTTTAGATGAAGTGGCTCGTGGCCCGCTATCCAGAGCAGCGCAGAGATGATGACGTGGATAAGTCACGGGGCTGATGTGGCACTACGCGGATAGAAATAAATAGGACACGTGTGTTTCTTCTTCCTTGAGCAAAACAGTTGTAAACTGTAAATAACCGCTCTTCTTCTTCTCTCCCCGAGCAGCTTCAATGGCTAAGCTCGTTCTTCGTAATATGCCGTTTTCCTTTGCTAATTTCTCGCTTCCGCTAAAAATTTTCTTATTTACGTCAAATGTATTAGGTTTATGTCACTAGGCTAAATATTTAGTAACAATTTAAAATAAATTTATAATTTTGAACAAATGTCTAACATTATTATAATTTGATATTTATGCTTGATTGGTAACGCAAGTTGCAGAGGCGAAAGGGGCCAAGTCCACGTGCACGTCACATGGTAGAATGAAGGAGCCCTCGTACGGACGAGCATCTGGTAGGGAGGCCACGCGCTGGTGTTATCACACGCACTTGTGGGGACAATCATGTTCTCCGTTATCTTGTCTCCGTTCATAATCACCATATCATCACCTTATCATCTAATCTATTGGTGTGCAAATATTTGTGGGGTTTCCCGGACATCAAAATTCTAGTCTCATTATAATATGTTTGGTTTATACCATTATAACTGAATCAAAATCCTAGTTAAATAAAAATAAAAATATTCATATATCGATCTAAATATTTGTAAATTATAATCTCCTTGGTATATTAAGCTAATTATATATTGCAGTTATTCAGGAAACTCCTGACTATTTTGAGCGAGTATAGTCATTTGAGACGTCCCAATTCGTTAAATGTGGGAATCTTCAAAGAGATTAGACATCTCACGTCTCTTAGACCAGGCCCAACAGCATCGGACGCCGACGCCGATCGAAGACGGGCATCCGTCCTTGAAAGAAAGATGGATGCGTAGGCCCTAGTTGGGTTTTTTTTTTGCTATTTTTTCTTATTTAAATTTTATACTACTTCCTATACTTGTCACAATATTATTCGATCACAATATTTTTGAACATAAGATTTAAGATGGAAAAATCTTTATAATTATTTATTGCTTTTTAAAAAATAAATAAATAACAAATAGCAATTTTTAACTCCCCGAAAATAGATATTGTTTAATTTTTGAAATTAATAGTTTAGTGAGAAGTACAAAATTTATATTAACAAATATTAATATGTGAAATAAAAAAATTAAAGTTAATTCGGTTGATGATGTTAGGATAAATAGGGAAAAGAATCTTTAAGTACCTTGTGGTTTGCAAAAAAAATTACTTTAGTATCCTGTGGTAAAGAACCCTTAATTCGAGTCATACCTCACCAATTTTCTATCACTTTGGTCTCAAAATTACGATACTGCCCCTCCCTGAATCCGAACCTAACCAAACCCAATTCATCTGGATCGAACCCATATTCAATTTAACCCAATGGAGCGTAAAAAATAAGATATGACTCGGATTGAGCTGAAATTTTACAAGAAGAATCCTAAAAATACACAGGACTTACAGAAAATATTTTAGAAATTTTAGAGTCCCGGAAGTAATTTTCTTTTCAAAGCACTGAAACTTTGTAAAATCATATAAAATAAACAATACATCCAATTAAGTTGAAACTTGTCCTATTGGGAAGAATCCTAAAAATACACATAATTTATGAAATAAACTTTAGGAATTTTAGAGGCAAAAGTATTTCTTTTATTTTTCGAAGTGCTAAAACTTCGTAAAATCGTATAAAATAGAAAATATATCCAATGCAGTTGAAACTTGTCCCAGGAAATCCTAAGAACTTCCAATCAATTTAGGAACCAAAATGCATCCCTGGAACAAGTTTCAACTTAATTGAATGTATTTTCTATTTTATGTGATTTTACAAAATTTTTGCATTTTGAAAAATAAAAAAAATACTTTGAGGCCTCTAAAATTCCTGAATTTATTTTTATAAGTCGTGTGTATTTTTAGAATGCTTCTTGTAAAATTTCAGCTCAATCTGAGTCATATCTTATTTTCTATGCCCCATTGAGTTAAATTGAATATAGGTTAGGTCTCTTTGAATTGGGTTTGGTTAGGTTGTGATTTGGGGACATGCAGTATCGTAATTTGGGACCAAAGTGATAGAAAATTGGTGAGGTATGATTCGAATTAAGGGTTCTTTAACACATGGTACTAAAGTGATTTTTTGGCAAACCACATGGTATTTAAAAATTCTTAATTGTTTATAGGTTTGAGATGAGTTGGGGTGGAAATGCTGCTGTGGGCAAAAAATTGAGTGTATGAAAATAGATTAAGGTGAATGAGTAATAAATTAATTAAATATTGTAAGGATGGGTTGTATGAGAATGTTGATGGTGATGGTCTTAGGGTTGAGCTCTGGAATAGACAATCATATCATCCGCTATTTTTCTAGACAATCTTTATTTGAACCATACTGTGTGTAGGTCGAGATGTTGTACACCCTCACTTTTTGTCAAATCTCATACATCTACCCCAAAATCCCATAAGACACGATTGGAAGATACGGAGATAGGAATTGGGTGGCTAGCTCCCACACATGTTTTGTGAAGATTTGAACTATGATCACCCCTCACCCCACGTGTACAATTTGTATCATTTTACAATATATATCATCATCACGTCACCTTATGCCATTAGTACTTCACTTCATAACCCAATCGAGTGGTGGAATCATGTTGAAGTTGTTGTAGCGGAAAATTAATTCGCGGATTTTCTGACCAGTTTTAGTAAAAAATCCGTAACTAACTGCTCAAATATCGGATTTAGGTGATTTCAAAAGCCACAGAAAGATAAGAGATAAATCTACAACTTTGTAGTTTATCACTTTTCCAAATTCGGAGCAGAAAGAGGTCATAATCGTCTTGGAAGTTTCGGGCAGTTTTGATTTTCATATCTAAGGCCGGGATAATTTAGGTTTTTTGTATTGAACGGCCTAGGGTTTTAGGTATCGGGCTAGGACTAGTTTTTTCTATATAATGACAGCCTTGACGTAGAAGAAAAGGACCCAACCCCCCAACAACACAACACAACATATCAAATCTCTTATCAAAGCTTCGGCTTTTTATCTTAGCGTAAGGTAGATGTAGCTTTTATCATTTATGTTTTCCTCTTGTCCTCTTCCCCTATAATTCAATAAAGTTCTTGCTCTTCCACCAATTCTTTTCTTATCTACCAAGCCAGATCTACATATCTTCTCTTCCTTTTCCCCATATTTCTTCCATCTTTGCCTTACTCGTTCGAATCACATCTTGGGACGACCACTCCGGATCCGTCTTTAGATCGTTTTCGACGTTCTAACATATTTATTTATTTGCGCAACAGTTTTTTGGCACGCTCGGTGGGACTAAGGAGGGCGTCTGAGAAGAGTGATTCACGAGAATACCTATTCGGTTTGAGTCTTTTCTCAAAAGAGATCAAAACTGGTCAAAGGTTATACTAAAAGAGGCGTCCAGCGAGATCTATAAACTTTGAAGAGCTTTTGAGGCCTTTTATAGGCCGAATCTGAAAAAAGTTAAATCAGAAAAGTTAGAGAACGGTCTTTCGTCTTTCTCTGGATATAAAGAACACCTTAATCGGAGTTGGTACGAGAAAGTTAAGACCGAAATACTACAGAGTAGTCAATCTGTAAGTTAAGATCCAGTCAGATCCGTGAAATTTAAGGAGTCTTTCCGGCCTTTTACATGCCGAATCTGAAGAAACTTAAATCACAAACGTTGGAGAGCGGTCTGTCTTCTTTCTTTAGATACTAAGAACGCCGAAATCGGAGTTCGTACGAGAAAGTTAAGACCGAAATAGTACATATTGGTCAATCTGTAAGTTGACATCCAGCCAGATCCATAAACTTTGAGGAGTCATTCCGGCCTTTTACAAGTTGAATCCGAAGAAACACAAATCACAAAAGTTGAAGATATATCTCTTAACTTTCTAGGAGTATCAAGATCACTTCAATCAGATCATTGACGAGAAAGATACTGCCCAAATAACAAATATTGGTCAATCTATAAAGAAAAATGTCTTTGAAGATCATGAGTGAAAGATTGTGGGATACGTATCGTCTCGTAATGACTAAGAAGGAAACTCGGAGAGAAACTCGTTCTACAGTTATAAGGTGGTTTTATAATACCTATTATGGTGTTGAATTACCTAAGAATTTGATTGAAGATATTGGAGTTTGTGGTGATGAATCACCAGATTATCTGATTGAGGATGTTCAAACATATGGTTGTGAGTTACACAATTATCTGGTTAGTGATATTGAATACTACACCAAGAAAGTTGAAGACAGGAGAACTCAGCGTGATCAAAAGCTTCAGTCTCACTTTGACAATACGTTAAGCATGGCTGCGTGGCAAGAAGTAATGGAATACTTCGAGTATTTATTATCTGTTCCTACCAGTGAGGTGGTGATTCAAAATATGGAAAGACACTTGGAGAAAATTAGATTTACGACAAGATATACAGCCAACTATATGTCAAATAGCTCGATTGGAGTACTATTACATGGAGTAGCTGAAGACCAAAAATATTTCAACTCCACCAGTTACAAGGCTAATATTGATACAGCCGGGCATGGATCGGCTGTATCTATGCAGTATTGTAGCCTTCCTACTTGGGAGAGCAAACAAACGGGTAGTCCATAGTGGGCCGACACCACAATCATCAATAAGGAAGAGTCATTTTTACCATCATGCAGCATACATGAACTTGAAGATCGAAGATATGTTGACTCACATGGTTACAAGACTGAAGTTGACACAGTGGTACATGAATCGACAGAATCTATCCAACATTTTATTTCGGCTGTCAAAGAGGTTGACGAAATGACTAGTTTACAGTTGGCTGATACCACAGTTAGTGAGAAAGAAGTGTCACCTATCGCCGATACTACGGCTATTGAGTTTGCAATGCCCTTAATTGAGGAGAAGAAAGAGCCATTCCCAACACAAGGGATTCTCGGACCACCACTGTCTTTCAAGATTTTTGGATCTTCTTCTGCTAGGGGAATTTTAGGATCTCCGCCAAGTCACATGTTACTGAGGTCCGCATCACACTTGCCCAATTATGTCCTAGCTCAACATAAAGAAACAAGAGAGAAAGTTCACTTTCAGAATAACAATGGGAATTCTATCTCACCCGGGGGGCATGAAGAGCACTGCAACGTAGTGATCAATGCTCCTACATCGGCTGAAATCATTTCGGCTGGGGAGTATATCGATCATACAACCATTGAGGAGCAAGATGATCTTACCTCGATCGAGGAGCAAGCCCAAGTTAACACTCAATTTACCACATCCGGGGAGCAAGACATACGCATGATGGAGACTGTTGAACCAAGTAAGAGTACAGTGAAGCGATTGTCTACTGTGCAGATTCCACATCACTTCAATAAATACTCATGCATGGAAAAAGATGTTAAAAAATGGCCAAAATCAACCAGAACTGGCACGAGATATCTTGAGTACGCGTGGGTCAAGAAAGATGTAGTTACTCGGTTGAAGATTGAGCAAAATATTCTCCAAGATAGTAAGATTACTAAGATCTGGATGCCCAAGAAAGAGCTTGCATGGTCTAAGAAGGAACCATGTAGGACACGAGCTACAAGAAGTGAGCAACCTATAAAGTGCCAAAACTATCATATGGAGCCTATGCAGAAAGAAGTGCCAAGAAAATCAAACTCACACTCGGGGGGCAAATGTCAAGAAACTCGTCAACTGACTTTCACAAAGACTCAACAAAGAAGGTTGAAGGAAAGGATTCAAAAACAAAAGGTTAGAGACCTTCAACAATGTTCGTACGATTATAGGATTTTAGGGTTTAGGGTTTAGGGTTTAGGGTTTTCGAATTCAAGTACTCTCGAAAAAATCATAAGAGCACGGATATATCCAGAAGAGTGATCATCTGATGCAAGCCAACAACGGTTAGGTCTCGATCGATTCACTAGCAAATTCTTTACATATTACGGCTTTAACTTGGCCGGATATATAATTTTCCGCATGTTCAAAGATGGATACACGTCAACGCTTTTCCTAGTGTCAAAACATTAACGTGTGGGGGCATTGTTGTAGCGGAAAATTAATTCGCGGATTTTCTGACCAGTTTTAGTAAAAAATCCGTAACTAACTGCTCAAATATCGGATTGAGGTGATTTCAAAAGCCACAGAAAGATAAGAGATAAATCTACAACTTTGTAGTTTATCACTTTTCCAAATTCGGAGCAGAAAGAGGTCATAATCGTCTTGGAAGTTTCGGGCAGTTTTGATTTTCATATCTAAGGCCGGGATAATTTAGGTTTTTTGTATTGAACGGCCTAGGGTTTTTGGTATCGGGCTAGGACTAGTTTTTTCTATATAATGACAGCCTTGACGTAGAAGAAAAGGACCCAACCCCCCAACAACACAACACAACATATCAAATCTCTTATCAAAGCTTCGGCTTTTTATCTTAGCGTAGGGTAGATGTAGCTTTTATCATTTATGTTTTCCTCTTGTCCTCTTCCCCTATAATTCAATAAAGTTCTTGCTCTTCCACCAATTCTTTTCTTATCTACCAAGCCAGATCTACATATCTTCTCTTCCTTTTCCCCATATTTCTTCCATCTTTGCCTTACTCGTTCGAATCACATCTTGGGACGACCACTCCGGATCCGTCTTTAGATCGTTTTCGACGTTCTAACATATTTATTTATTTACGCAACAGAAGTTAATAGCTTAACATTAAAACCATGACAACTAAATTAATACAATTTTTTAAACTCTCGAAGGTATAACATTTATAATTTTGGATAGAAAACTTAATTGCTATTAAAATATATTACACTCAATATTAGATGTCGCGCGGGATGATAAGAAAAAAAAAAAGAATGTGAGTGTCGGGAGTCGAGCGTGAGAGTGGGGAAGTGGACCGAACTCGAGGCTTTGTCCAAGAGCAAACCGAAAGAGCTAGAATTCTGAAAATGAGAAAATAAAAAACCTGGCGAAAGAAAAAGAAAGTAGAATTAAAAGAAGAGGGAAGAGTTCAAATGATTAAGGGAGAAGTCCGTGTCGGGAAGTGGAGGGACAAAATGACACGCGCACCTGGGCCGAGGGGGTGTGGGCGTGGGACCCACAACAAGAGATAGAAGGTTGATGAGGGCACGTGACTTCCAGGCAGGGCATGATGGTCCACGTGAGTTTGACAAGGCATGGGGGGTGGTTTCCTAGTCCCACGGTTCCCGTCATTTCTCGCACCCTCTCTTCCCACGTGAAGTCCACTCTCACCTGTCTATTTACCTTTTCTTTGTCTTTTTTATCTTCAAAGCTCATTGGAACTGATTCCCACTTTCTGTTTTATATGGCACATTTTCTGTGGTGTAACAAATAATTATAATAATAATACATGTGCATTCTTGTAACCATTTATAACTATTTAGGTTCTTGTTTTTATAGATATCTTAAAAATAATTATTTGATTAATTTATACTTTAGTTGATAACATCTTTAAAAATGTTTAAAAAATTGTTACAAATATTAAATATTATGACTTTTTCAATAATTAGAAAATCGAGACATCTTGATTAATCTAAGTTAAATTTTTGAATTGAAATATTTTTTCTAAAAATTTTATATATTGCCATTAATTTTTTATTCGGAGACTTTTAAGAATTAATTTTTTAATATTCAAATTATTGTTGTAGGGTTGATCTATTTGTATATGTATAGTATATATGAAGGTGATACGTGTGACCTGCATATCTGGCCCATGTAATTTCTCTGCTTATTACTGAATATATAACATTCATCACTTTAACCTAATTATTCATATAAATTAATACTTCATAAATATTTAGTATTTTAACAAATAAACACTGAAAAAATAAATAGTGCCTTTTATTAACTTTCCTTGATAATTTATGCGGTAAGGTCTTGTTGCTGAGCATATTACATTTGTTAAAAAGTTAAAACTTACAACCGCAAAGAAGAGGGAGCGTGGGATCACGCACAACAAGCGCGAGTGGACGCAGTATTCCACTGGCACACGTAAAAACACATCTGATGACATTACGTGAAGTAGAAAGTTTAAGAAAGCGACGGCTTTTGTCCAGTGACGACAAGTCGCCCATCTCTCCTCGTGCTAATCGCATGAAGAAAAGACCCCTTCATTATTATGATAACGACAGGGACAGGGCAAGGGCAAGTGCTTAAAACCATACCTTAACAATGTTTTTTTTTTGTTAGAATCGTGGATATCTTGTTACGAGTATAATATATTTATTTGAAAGTATTAAATTTTATTAATTTATTAATTAAAATTTTCCAGTTAAGTAACTAATGGTAATAATCTAAAACAATACTAAAACTAAAACCGATTGATTTCTCTTATTCATATTTGTCTCCGTATGACTCCGTTCTATAGACTAAATGAGTAAGTATTTGAGGATGGTGCCCACTGGGATGATGATGAATCCAATTATTTTATCTGTCTGCTTCTAATCATCATCACCCGCTCCTTCGATTTGATGTTTGTCCAGGCCTAACTGGCTGGGCCCTACTTAGGTGCATGTGCAACCAAGCAGAGGATTGTTGTGGACCCCCAAAAAAATCGATGTCCAATCATGTGGTTTAGTTGGATCGCGGCCGTTGGTGAAAATAGAAGAGAAAAACGAGAAGATGGGAATTGGGAATTGTTTTTCTGAATTATTGGAATTGCTTTTTGTGTGACATGAAAATCAAGTGTCAATGGCATTAAGAATATTTGGATAACGTTTCTATTCTGTTATGGGTCCAACGTTTGTTCGATAATTGAATTCAAGACTGATGCTACAAATTTCGTGTATCTAATTTGATTGAGAAGTAAAATCCAACCAATACTTTCGTTATGTTTATTTCTTGCCTAAAGTATATTTCATTCAGTTTAAGCATGTGCAATGCACATAAATGCAAAATGATACTCAAAAAATCATTTATTGAACATAATAAATTGTTGTAGCTAATCAGTTCAGACTTTTGAAACTAGATAATATTCTATATTTTTATAAAAGTTATACGTTGTCTATTATTTTAGCAGATTATGCCCTATTAAAGAGATTTGAGTCAAAATTTAATTCAAAATATTTTCTGCTAAATAGCCATATTCATAAAAATTGTTCTTTAATTTTTCTTACACCATTCGATTCTGCATTCAGTTTTAATGGACTTGTGATATTTTTCTTTCACGATGGCTGGAAGTTGTTGCCCTGGCCCACCTTGCTGTTTCAATGCATGTTCTGAAGATTCATGTGATACGCATCTTATGGTCTGTGTGGCTGGCATATGGAGAGAGAAATGGAATCTGCGTTGTAATCTTATTGCATTTCTACATTTGGTATCTCGTTTTTATCTTCTACATCATCTGAATTTGGAGAACTAACTAGAACTAATTCAGATTTATGTAAATTTTAATTTTAAAAAGTGATACAATTATTACAAAATTATTTAACATTATTGATTTCTAATAGTGCATACTCGAGACTAATGAATTTAATTTTTTTCGATAAGTAAAAATATATTACTCGGCCAATAACTCTAATGAATTTATAACAAGGAACACCTCGAAAGAAATTAAATAACATCCATCAAAATAGCACTTACAAGATAAATACTATATAGTTCGCTTGATAATCCCATAATCAATCCCAATAATCACCCCAAACAAACACAACGAACAACTCACCAAAGTAGGCAATCCGACAGAACCCAACATAAAGCAGAACTCTAGCCAAGCAGGCGCCTGAAAGAGAATCATGGAGGGTCAAAAGTTTATCCATGAGACAGACCACAAGCCGCAAGTTTGATCACCTGAAGAATATGCCACGTGTCTTCCTCCCAAGAGAAGCATGCGATAGTTGCGAGGTGCCATGCTTCGGTAGCACAAGAATGATGTAGTAGAACACACCAATTCATCAACCACAACCAAAGATGTAGTAGCACAATTCGACAGACGAAAATGAGCAATAGGAAATTGGACATCATCCTCGACAGAAAGACCCTACAAAACAACATCTGATAGTTTTGTTTTCCGGTTAATCAACTTCTTGGGAAGCTTTTTCATGATATTAGTGTGACCACATTTTTAGTATCCTCTTGACTCGGCTATTTTGGTTAGGGTGACCCGGCTACTTGAATCATCAATTATTGGGAGATCTATGTAATGTGCGGTGACCTGTGAAGTAGCCTGTAATTTGCATGGCCCCATGGGTTTTTAGTTGTACACGTCTTGAAACTATAGTTTTCAATACCGTTCTGGAGGTCATGCCAGATTTTGTCCGGAATTCGGTATTACTGGTATTACCAGTTGAACCAGTATTTTTTATTTTTATAATTTCTTTCTAAACATTACATAATTATCTTACTCGATACTTATAAGATTTTAGGTTTATCAGAATTATAAACAAGTATAAAGACAATTTCACGTCTCATGCGTATTTATAAAGTCAATATTTTGTAAAAACAGTATTTTCACACATTACAACCAGATAGAAATTTGTTTGGGATGCATGTTGATCAGTTATAATTTATTAAATTTGGCAATTTAATGTTAGGCCTTGAGTGTAAATTTATGGGAGTGACAAATGTATTCGTAATGGTCAAACTCTGTGTATCACTTGGAACACGGTAATTAATATGAACAACTCTCCTGCAAGGGAGTAAATCACTAATTTACGAATTAGGTTGATTCTCTCTCCATTAAATGTCTGTAACCAACTACCTAATTACTCACCTAATTTGACGGTTCTCTTTAATTACCTTCTTTCTCTCTCCATTAAATACATATTTTAACGCAAAATATCTGTCATTAGTCGTAATACAAAATAATTTTCACTGGTTTGGATAGTCGATTCACTGGTTAGAATTGCTGATTTACTGGTTTAGATTGTTGGTTCACTATTTTGAATTGATGATTCATTGGTTTGAATTATAGGTTCACTGGTTTGAATTACTTGTTTACTGGTTTGATTTATTGGTTCACTGGTTCGAATTGCTGGTTCACTGGTTTAATTATCTTCTTTCTCTCTCAGTGGTTTGGATTGCCAGTTCATTGGTTTGTTTTATTGCTTCACTGGTTTATTTTACTGGTTTACTGGTTCATTTTTACTGCTTCACTGGTTTGTTTTACTGGTTCATCTTTTAGAATATATTCTAATCTAATGGCTGAGATTGTTGTCCATATTTAGAGATAAGCTCTATGTAGTCCCCAGGGTATCCAAATTCCTCCTGCAACATGATTTAAGTACTTCTTGGGAATTAGATGCGTTTATTTTGACCGGAATTAAGGGACACCTTGATTAATATGAGCAAATTGTCTATTTTCTCCAACACGTTAGAATTAATTTACGTTTAGATAGGTGAGCCTTTATTGCAGGGAGCAGGTTTCCCTCCTTAATTGCTATAATTATAGATTGTTTGAAAGTTAAATCACGAAACACGTTTTGTAGCTTGGTTACTTAAGTGGCATTAATTAGCGTCTATTAATATATTGCCAAAATAGGCCGACCGAACAATTAAGTTTTTTTCTGATCAGGATTATATATTTAGGGTTTCATTTTTCAAGTCGTAGACCAGTTACATGCAAATATGCAATTCATCAATCAGCTCTGAATATTATTAAGTTTTTAATATTGGAAAGTAATTATTTCTAATAATTCAAGTTTTATCCGTATGAAAACCATTGAATAAGTAATTGACATTATTACCTTCGTAAAATTCAAACAATTTTTTGTTTAAAATAGAACAATATTCTTAATTTGAATATTTTATCGTAGCTTTCAATTTTAGTTTGTAAACAATGAAACGACTATTATACTCTTTTTATTGGCGCAGTGATTACAGCTTGTCTCCGCCAGAGGCAACCTGAACCGTTATGTGCAAGAAAAATTAATTAACGTGCGATTCCTCTACCATATAAATTTTTTATTATAATTTGTGTCACAGTTAACACGAATATAAGTAAAAAAAAAAACCGACCCAGTAGTACATAAAATCACATAGCACGGTTGACCAAAAATATTGTCCATTCTCCTCCAATGTTGATATCAACTCAGATAGTTTGAACTTACAAACAATTTCGAATTTAAATTTTACAAACTAAAAAATGTTGAAATAAAATACATAATATTTTATTTGACTCGAATTAAACTTTTTAAGAGTCGTAATGCTAGTTATTGTTCGCGAAAAAAAAAATGCTCTGTCAAATCTACCATGCCCGTCCTCTTGCCGATGTTCAATTCCTCAATACTTCCGTGTGGTTCCGCGGTCCAGTCCCGATCACGTGGACAAAATCGTCGGTTACAAATATATGGAACCTGAATCAGACCTATCCTAGAAAATTTTAAGGTGGTTCTCGGCAATCTATAGTTAAACTAATAGTTCACTTTTTTTATTTGAAAGTGATAAATTATTACTAGCTAAAAAATAAATCAAATTGTGATCAGATTCAACAATTCTCGAAAACACTATGCATGAATATTCATACAAAATCCGGGGAAAGTTCCATGAACAATAACTACAAATTATGTTTTGCTTACATAAATTGCTGGTTTGTTTAGTCCCTATGTCACAAATAAACCAACCACGACAAGTTTAACTTTTCCCTGTACTTTACTTATGTTTAGAACCTTGGATGGCCCAGTAAAGTGAAACCAACCGAACATAGTTGGGTAATTATAAATATTATCGATTAATATCGGCTAATTTAAAATTAAATTATAAAATTAAATAGTATATAATTTTTGAATGATATAAAAAAAATTTCACCACCAAATATTTTTATGTTGATCCATTACTTGAACTCAAAATTTCTAATTAAATTTAACTTTTGTTAGAGGTTGTTTTTCTGATAAAAAAATGCATTTTTTCTGAGATAATGATAATTGGCTTCCTGACGCAAAGTATGATTGAACTTACAAACCAACAATACACTGGGAGAAAATAAGGACACAAACAAACACACTGGACCACTCCAATCCCCCTCTTAACAAGTCCCATCCAACTTATTTCTCTTCTCTATATAATCCCACACCCACTGTTCTCCAATCCCACACAAATCCAACAAATCCACAACTCACCATACTCTCTTCTTCTCCCACTTTCTCTCTCCTCCTTGTCAAAAACCCAACTCCTCTAATTTGGATTAAGGAGTTGTTAGAAATAAGTGTTTCCAAAAATAGGGATCAAGAAGATGATGATTGGGAATGATCAAGATTTGGGGTTGAGTCTAAGCTTGAGCTTTTCTTCAAACCACCACCACCACCAACAACAACAACAAAAACAACAGCAACCTCCAAATTTGCAGCTAAATCTCATGCCTTCTCTAATAAATGTCCCATCTTCTGGGTTCAACAATAGCCCCAATATCCCCCAAAAACCCTCATGGCTGACCAAATCATTCCCTTCTTCAGGTAACAACTTTGTTTAATATGAAGCCTTTATATTTTACTGATGCAAAGAGAATGGATTTTTTTCAGATCTAAAGCCCCTCCCTTTCCTAATAAAGTTCCCATTTTTATCTTAAAATTTCCCCAAAGTCCCAACCTTTCGTCTAATTTCTACAAACCCACTTCATAAATCACTTCCCTTTAATTAAATTTTCCAACTTTATTGTGATTTGCTTATTTTCCTAAGGACCCATTTGATACTAACCCATGATCTCTTGCATGCATGCAGATCCAACCTGCGATCCTTCGCGAGCCGACGACCGATCGTTCCTCAGGGGAATCGACGTGAACCGGCTCCCCTTGACGGCCGTAGATGCCGAGGAGGAGGCCGGCGTCTCCTCCCCGAACAGCACCATATCGAGTGTGAGCGGGAAGAGGAGCGAGAGGGAGATGGGCCACGGAATAGAGGATCAAGACAACGACAGGTCGTGTTCAAGAGGGAACAGCGACGAGGAGGACGGAGAAAACTCGAGGAAGAAGCTTAGGCTGTCCAAAGACCAGTCCGCTGTTCTTGAAGAGAGCTTCAAAGACCACAATACCCTCAATCCAGTAAGCCCTCTTTCGTTTTTGTCTTAATCTTTTATGGTTGATCTTTGTACAATGTTTTGGCATACAAGTGTGGTTGGTCCCTGGTTAAAATTTTGGCATATGTAATAAAAAAAAATGTTTCTTCCAATTTTTAGAGGCTGATTGGGGTAAATTTTGGGTAATTTTCTTGCAGAAACAAAAGTCGGCATTGGCGAAGCAACTAGGACTCAGGCCTAGACAAGTGGAGGTGTGGTTCCAGAACAGAAGAGCAAGGTGAGCCACTTTCTTTCTTTTTTCTCTGGAGATCTCAAGTTCGAGTTTTGAATATTGGATCAGTCGACCTAATAAGTGTGTTATTATTTATGATGATCAGGACCAAGCTGAAGCAAACAGAAGTGGACTGCGAGTTCCTAAAGAGGTGTTGCGAGAATCTAACGGAAGAGAACAGGCGGTTGCAAAAGGAGGTCATAGAGCTGAGAGCACTTAAGCTTTCCCCTCAACTCTACATGCAGATGACCCCACCGACCACCCTCACCATTTGCCCTTCATGTGAGCGTGTCGGGGTCCCACCACCCTCTTCCTCCTCCGCTGACCACCGGGCCCACCGCCATAACAACCACCAGTTCCACCACCGGCCCACACCCATCTCCCAGTGGGCCCCGGCTGTCCCCTTCGATTCCCTCCGACCCCGGTCATGATCAGGGGTAGCTTGGTCATTTGTTAGGTCTCTAATTATTTTTTTTTGGTGGTCAATCTTTTTTTTTCTTTCGGGGAAAGGTAGTTTGTTGGGGATGTGTACGATACAGGGGAGACAAGAAATAGTTGTTTATTTTTAAAATATGTTTTTTCGCTTTATGTTTAATGTCTTAATGTCTAAGATATGGTTGTTGGGACTTGCGGGTTATGTGATTTGGTGGGTCTCTTATGTTTTGACTCACCAATGGTTTTTCTTACCGAGATGTTTGACGGAGTTAGCTTAATCTTTAATTGTAGTCCTAATGGAGATTACTCATATGCTACCTTTTATATAATGATATTGAGATATTCATTGTATTTTAGTTCGAAAAAATTATTAAATGATAACAAATATTTAACAAATATTTACGACTTTCAATTCGAGATGTTAATCCAAATGAATGCACATATTTAAGTCTTTCTAGCTTTTCTAAAGTTGTAAAAAGTACTTTGTAGGAAAAAGTATGCTTTAAGTATTATGTAGTTTTTCTAACTGAAGTTTACACAATTTACTTTCTTAACATTTCAAGGTAAGTTGAATAGGTGTCTCACCATATATCTTTCCAGGTGGACACCACGATTGTCAAAACATGTAACATATACATTCTATTTTGTTGTGACAATCATGTAACATATACATTCTATTTTGTTTCCATTTTGTTTAATTCATGATAATGAGACACGTGACAAATATCTAATTCAATCTCAAATTCAGTTAGATAATCATTATTTTTTTAGAGAGTTCGATTGAGTTGATTCAAATTATTTTAAGAATGTGAGATACTATACTTTTTAATTTTTGAATTCTCCAAAATTTAG
Source organism: Hypericum perforatum (assembly GCA_012979155.1). Taxonomy (NCBI): domain Eukaryota; kingdom Viridiplantae; phylum Streptophyta; class Magnoliopsida; order Malpighiales; family Hypericaceae; genus Hypericum; species Hypericum perforatum. The sequence goes on along the minus strand of SOPF01028799.1, from coordinate 27,041 downwards.
ATATAGGAATATCAAAATACGTTTAAAGTTAATAATTAGTCAAGTTAAGAACATGAATTTCGGTTAGGAAGCCACTTGTTGTGGGAGAATTTGTTTAAATGGATTCAAGTTGTCTTTCGAATGTGAGATATATATCTATTTTAACGTCAAAAATATGTCAAAAATAAGTAAGAATATTAAAAATAATTTTAAAAATATTTTATTTTGAATTCAAGACAGAGTTGGATATTTGTTACATGCACATCATCATGAATTAAATAAATGGATGTGGATGTGACATCCAAGTGGACAAACATATGGCTGAGTATCTATCCAAACTACTCAGAACTTGAAATGAGAATAAATTTGGAAAAAAAGGTCATAGAATATATTTTTGGAAACTGCCAACCATATAATATTTAAATGTACTTTTCCCTAGTTAATTAAACCATGTGAAGATCTATGATTCGGTATACTCTCTTTTTTAGTGGGTGATTCGGTACTCTCTTATAGTACAGGTATCCTATGAAGTCTCAATTTGTGATTAGATGAACTTCAAAAACGGAAGTTAAGATTAGATGGTCTAAAAAAGTAAAGTTTAGATTAGACAACGATAAGAATACCATAGCGTTGATTTAATTGGGTGAGAATTGAGGTTGGATTGGGCATTGTTACTATATTGCAGGTAAGATCTGGCCCATTGGATGGAAAAGACATGCGTGATTTAATCATATGGTTGTAAGTCACTAGAGCAGATACAAGGGCTTTTTTTGTTATTTCACGAGGCTACAGACAATAATACACAAGCCAGATATAATGTTACTACAAAAAACATATAATAAAATTTTAGTCTTAAAAATGATGTAACATACGATAGGCAATGTTGAGAAACATGATTTAAATATAATTTTTTAGTAGTGTAATGTAAGACATACAAATATACGACATAAAATGGTACATCATGCAGATACCATCATAATCTTTAAAAGTGAAACAATAGAACAACATACGTTACACATAAAATTTTGAAATCATTCCTATGTAATAGTGATATTCTAAATTTTCCATTAAACAAGGACATCATATTTTAAATATATATCTAAAATTGCTCCCTTATAACCTTGATATTTCAAATTTACCATCACACGAACCGTTGCTTCATTTCACGTTGCTTGTATTATTTATGGGCACGTGAATCCTCTTTCTTTCTTATAGATATCAAATTCGAGTCCCATTGTTTGCCATAGAGCCTCTCTCGACCTTTGAGAGCTCCTATCTTCTCTCTCGACAAGAGAAATCTCCCAGGGTATTTGGTATCCATCTATTGGTGAATACTTCATCTACCTTTCCAAGCTTCTGACAATGGAACCCTTTACATTAAAACTAAAACCCAACCAGAGTGAGAATGAGCAAAGACCCGGCTTTTCCTTACTGGGAAAACTTGTCTCAAAAAATCTGCTTCACCCCCAGCGATTAGAGCTAGCCTCTGTAGATCCTAGGGTTTAGATCCTCATGAGCTGTACATTGTGGAGCTAAAGGCAAATACCTTCTCAATGGTGTTCACTAGAAGAAGGGATATGGAGGAGGTGATGAGAGGACGTCCATGGTCGGTGGCGGGCTCTCATTTGATTGTGCAGGAGTGGGATCCAAACTTACATTGGTCAGAGGTAAGTTTTGATCAAACTGTTTTTTGGGTTCAAGTCCATGGACTTCCCCCCAACTTTATTTCGAAAGATACGGTGTTGGCTATTGGAAATAAGTTTAGAGGTATTGAGGAGATGGATATCCCGGGATTGGAGATGACTAGACGGGAACCGATTCTTCGAGTGAAAGTCCGCCTTGAAGTTGAGAAACCTCTATTAACTGGTTTTATGTTACAAAGGGATAATCTCCCAGATAAGGAAATTGGCTTCAAATACGAACGTCTTCCTGAATTTTGCTTTGGCTGTGGTGTTCTTGGTCACCTACGCAAGGCATGCTTGATATCTAGAAAGGAGGTTCATGAAGAAGAGGTAAATGGACATCAGAGTAGGCTGGGATACTTTGGTGATTGGATGCGCCCAGTTTATGCTGGGAGGGTTAGTAAGAATGGGCGAGATGGTTATATGGCTCAATATTCCGAGAACAGAGAGAAACATCTCCCGGAGGGTGAAAATATTCATTCAGATTTTGACAATACTGGAGCAATTCCAAATACTCAGTCTGTGCCTTCTCCTCAGAAGGATGTTCCCTCATCGCAGAAGGAGCCAGAGTCAGACATTGCTACCCAATATTCTGAGTTATTGGCCAAATTCAAAGATCTTAAGGGCTTTATTACAGTGGAACAGCAGGGGAGTGTCCACTTTGAGAAGGTGGTTGATTTCCATGCTTCCGGTGAATATTCAGTTCCGATTGCTACTGCCTCTAGTCAGTTACCTACGGTGGTACAGTCAAAGAGGGATGTTCAGGTCGGGGAAAGCTCTACAACGGCTACTGAGAAGTTTTTGCTTGGGAAGCCCACTTTTGAGGTACCCAAGAGAATGGAAAAGGGAATCTCAAGGGAAAAAGGTGCCTCAGCCCATGACCCAAAAGGGGTGTTTGCAGAGCCCACTCCTTCTCTCCCCTCTATTGATTTTAAAAATATTCTAGAGGCTGAGTATGTAGCTAATGCAGAGACTTTATTGACCAAAACTCTGTTAAATGCTAAGAGAAAGGAAGTGCCAAGTGGGTCTCCACGTGTTAAAAAATGTCAAAAAAAACAGAAGGGGTCGGTTCCTAGTCAGATTAAGGTGGCTGTTGGAGAGGAAAGTAATATTCAGAGTTCCTCTATCCCTAACCTAGGAGAGATTGGGGAAAATCTGAACCATGCAAAGCTGGATTCAAGGAAGATTAAAAAATTTAAGGCCCGAAGCTCTCAACTAAAGGAAGACTCAGAGAAGCTGAAAGGGGTGCCGATCGGTGGTGCTCGTCCAAAGATTGAGGTAAACACAAACTCTCCCATACTCCAAAATGATTGGGCAAAGGTGGCAGCCCCAAGGCCACCTACGGGGGAATGATTGTCATTTCCTGGAATTGTCAGGGACTTGGCCAGTCCCCGACGATACGAGCCCTTAAGGGACTCGTAAGGAAGCATAGGCCATCTTTGGTTTTCTTGATGGAGACCAAACAAAGAAGAGGAAGAATTGAAAAGTTACAAAGGAGTTGTGGTTTTGCAAGTAGTTGGTACGTTGATCCCATTGGTAGGAGCGGTGGTTTAGCTCTTTGGTGGGATGATAGGATTGAAATTTCGGTCAATGAATCTTCTGAGAATTTCATTGATATGGATTGTTGGGATAAGGTAGATTGTAAGGGGTGGTCCACTACGGCGGTGTACGGAGAACCTGACCGGGCGAGAAGGAGAGACTTTTGGAATTTCATGTCTAACCACTTTAGGGCTCAGGAATACCCGTGGTTACTCATTGGAGATTTGAATGCGATTAGTAGAACAGATGAAAAATTGGGGGGAAACCCTCCTGGGGAAAGCCAGATGCAAGGGCTTAATAATTTTTTGTACGATGCAGAGCTCATGGATTTGGGGTATCAGGGGAATCATTTCACCTGGACAAACAAACAGCATGGCAGTCATCGGATTTTAGAAAGACTAGATAGGGCTACAGCTAACGAGAAGTGGAGAAATTATTTCCCAGGTGCTTTAGTCTTTCACGGACCTTTTGATGGGTCAGATCATGCCTACTTGATGGTAGAAACTAGACCTAAAGAGAAAAGAAGACGGCTATTTAGGTTTGAATCCTCTTGGTTAGCAGAGGAGGGGTGTAGGAACATAATTAGGGATGCTTGGAAGGAGGACTGTTATGGGAGGTATACCGACAGGTGGCAGATTCATAGTAAGAAGTGTAGCAAAGACTTGACAACTTGGAGTAAGAAGAGTTATTGGAGAAGGGTTAATGAAGGGGAGAAAATCCTTGATGAAATTAATAGAATACAAGCTGGTCCTGATTCTGAACAAAGTAGAGGTAGAGAGATGGTTTTAAAGCAGGATTTGGATAAGTTACGGGAAACGGAGGAACAATTTTGGCAGCAAAGATCCAGAGTAAATTGGTTGCAACTGGGGGATAGGAACACAAAGTTCTTCCATACAACGGCTACTCAACGCAAGCAGAGAAACCAGATTCGAAGATTGCAAAATGATCTTGGAATCTGGGTTGAGTCCGAAGAGGAGGTTGCTGCATTAGTCACAAATTATTTTAAGGAGATTTACACTTCTTCTAATGTCTGTGATGCAGGTATTATACTTGATCAAATTCCGGTTCTTGTCTCAGAGGAGATGAAGAGCGATATCATTAAGCCTATTAGTATGGAAGAGATCAAGATTGCAACATTCCAAATGGGGGGAAACAAATCTCTGGGTCCAGATGGATTCTCAGGTATGTTTTTCCATAAATTTTGGGATGTAGTAGGAGCTGAGCTTTCTCAATCTGTTGTGGAGCTCTTCAATACTCAAGTTATTCCCACTGAGCTTAATAAGACCTATATTACTCTTATCCCGAAAGTGAAACTTCCTGTGCATATGGCTCACTACAGGCCAATAAGTCTCTGCAATTTTGCTTACAAAGTATTTTCTAAAGTTCTGGCTAATAGGCTTAAACTTTGGATTGGTACGATTGTTAGTGAAAATCAAGGGGCGTTTGTTGGTGGTAGAACTATTCATGATAATATTATGATTGCTCATGAAGTTTTCCATTTCTTAAGAGTAGGTAATAGAAAGAGAAATGCTCCTATGGCTCTTAAGTTGGACTTAAAAAAAGCTTACGATTTGGTTAACTGGTCTTTCCTGGAAAATGTTATGAAGAAGATGGGTTTCCCTGAGAAATGGACTAAATGTATAATGGCATGCATATCTTCTGTTTCATATGCTGTGTTACTTAATGGAAACCCTCTCAATTGGTTTAAACCAACCAGAGGTCTCCGTCAAGGTGATCCCATCTCGCCTTTTTTGTTTTTGGTTATTGCGGAAGCTTTTTCCAGATTCTTAAATAGTGCTCAACAGAGACAGGAGATTTCTGGTCTTAAACTAAATAACTTTTGCCCGGTGCTTACTCATGTTTTATTTGCTGATGATACCCTTGTCTTTGGTACTGCTTCCATTAATGAGGCAAAAATTTTAAAGGGAATGTTAAATACTTTTTCTGAGGCTTCAGGTCAGCTTTTCAATTGGAACAAGTCTAGCATTGTTTTTGGGAAGTGGGTTCCTATGGATATTAGAGCTAATATTTTAAACTTACTTGGTATGGTGGAAATGAAGGATGAGGACATCTACTTGGGGTTGCCTTCTTTTTGGGGCAGATCCAAAGTAGATGCTTTAAACTTTGTTCTAGACAAGGTTAAGATTAGAGCACTTTCATGGAAAAAAAATTTGCTTTCAGTGGCAGGGCGAGAGACTATGATTAAAGCTGTACTTTCTTCTATCCCTACCTTCTCAATGCATTGTGTTAAATTTCCAAAATCTTTCTGCTCAAAATTGAATGCTATACTGGCAAGATTTTGGTGGAATGGGGATGTGGATAAGAGGGGGATTCACTGGATGAAGTGGAGCAGGATTGCTCAACCAAAATCAAATGGAGGACTTGGTTTCAGGGATATGGAGGTCTTCAATAATGCCCTTCTAGGGAAGAATGCCTGGAGGATTTTCACTAATCCTGACCTCCTTTGTGCTAAAGTGTTAAAAAGTGTATATTTTCCTAGAACTAACTTTTTGCAGGCGGCAAAAGGAAGATGTGGCTCTTGGATGTGGCATAGCATCCATTTTGCCAAGGAACTTTTCAAGGATGATATGACTTGGAAGATTGGGGATGGAGAAAGCATTAATCCATGGACTGATCAATGGGTTACAGGGCTACCGCAGAACAGGATATTGACTATAAAACCTGACCTTTGCTCAATTAATTGTGTTAAAGATTTTGCTGATAGGGATACTAACTCGTGGAATGTTGAACTGATTACAGATAATGTTTCTACGCAGGAGAAAGAGGCTATTCTAAGCATGAAACACCCAATTCCTTTCACTAAGGATAGGAGAATATGGACCAGAGCTATTAACGGAACTTATACGGCCAAATTGGGTTATATTCATTTGGTTAATTTTAGAGAGAGTTCTGCTGTTTCCCTGAATCCTAGGGTGGATGATTCTTGTTTTTGGAAATTACTATGGAAATTTGATATTCCACCGAAGCTGAAGAATTTTTTATGGAAATTATCAACTAATTCACTATCTGTAGCTGTTTCGATGTTTAGAAGGAATCTAGGAGTTAATGATGAATGCATGCTTTGTAATGATGGTAGTGAAACGGTTATCCATATGATTTTCTACTGCCCACATGCTAGTGCGGTTTGGTTTGCTAGTCCTTTTGGTCTTATAATTAGGAGGGATTCTATTACTTGTATAAGAGCATGGTTGTTGCAGATTTCTAGTGATCCATCTGTTAGAAATGCGACAGACTTGCCCTCACTTGCTGTATTTATGTGTTGGCAGGTGTGGAAAGCTAGGAACGAAGCTATATTCGAGGGCACCCCCCCTTCTCCAAACCAAACGAAGATAAAAGCAATCAATGGGTGGCAAGAGTGGCTACTTTCGAAGAACCGAGCGATAGATACTAGGACTGGAGAATCCTACGGAATGAAATGGCTTCCTCCGAAGCAACAAGAATACGTCATCAACTGCGACGCGTCTTGGTCTTCAGTAGACCTTGCTGCGGGACTAGCAGCAGTTGTTCGCAATCACTTAGGCCATCTTATAAATGGTCAGGATACCAGAACACAAGCAGACTCCCCATTGGAAGCGGAGTTACTCGCCATTCAAATGGCCATCAAGCTAGTGTCATCAAACTTTGGGAGTACTCCGGTCACTATTCGGTCAGATTGTAAAGTGGCCGTAGATTTTATCAATGGACACTCTAGGTCCATTGATTGGCATGTTGAAAACTTGGCTTTTCTAATTACTAGGGCTTTCAAGCAGTTTCCCTTATGTAATATCGTTTTTACTCCGCGTAGAGCGAATGAAGTGGCCAATTGGGTTGCGACTCGGTCTAGGGAGAGACTTGGTTCGCCTAATTGGGTACGACATCCGCTTGTGGAGTTACGATTGCTTTTGTATAACGATTTTCCGACTTAAGGTCGTTAATATATGATGCTCACTTATTCAAAAAAAAAAAATCCTCTTTCTTATGGTTGACACTGCGATAATCTATTTTCTAATTATTTGTGAGTATCAAGTGGCTTGGGAACTTCTTCTGCATGATGACACCTACATCCTTCTTGTATTCATAGGTTTTTGTCCCTAAGAAAGTTGTGGGGGTTGCATCGGAGCAAAACAACATAATTGTATTGCATTAAGAATAAAGTGTATATTACAAGTTGCATAATTATAATAAGAAGTGATTTTCAAAACAGAAAATCGGGCTATTGACTTACCAATCAGAGCTGTACATGTCATCGCTATATCAATTATCACCTGAATTTTGTGAGAAGAATCAGAAAATCTTGTTACATTAAAACTTTTTTAAAGTGATATTTTTAAAGTGATAAATTTTTTAAACTGATAAATTTTTTGTTCTCGAGTAAAAAATAATATAAAAATATGATAAATTCTCTTATACTTTTTCTAAGTGATAAATATGGATTTCAATTTTTTGTATAAATTGATAATTTCAATGAATAGATATATTTTTACATATTTTATGAATTCAAAAAATATTTTTTAAGAGCATATATTATATTTAAACATTTTTATCTAATAAATTTATATCATTATTCATCTTGTCAATTAACTTCGAATAATTTTTGTGATTATCATCTTATTGTAAAAAATATCTCAAAAGAATGAAATATTTAAATGATGTTATAAACCAAAATTTATGTTATTTGATTATAACTAAAATATTTTTTATTCAAAATTTTTATTTTAAAATTTTTGAACAAAAATAATATAAATTCTTTTTTTCTAATAACATCCCTTAAATAATATTTTTTTCTATTTCAGTGATATCACTTTAAATAACTTTTACCCAATATTTATTTCTTCACGAAATAAAATGGATTGAAAGTAGCCGTCCACTTATCACCCGTGAAACCGTTTTCCAAAGCGACGTGCACCAATTTTTTGCAAGATTAGGACAAAGTACGAGACATGATGGAAGAGTAAAAGCACCAATTGACGTCAGAACCAACGTATCGAACATTTGAGAATGAATGACTTTGGCTGTTGACCGATTCATGCTCCCAATATAACCACACATCCTTAGTTCGGGCTATATTATTTGACCATTCCGAAATGTGAAAAATTTATATTGGGTCCTCGTCACAATCTTTGACGATTCACTTGAGTCGGGTCATTGACATATCTTCAACCATAAAGTGATCACAATTCACAAATTAGGTTGCTCACCATTGACTGACCCCCTGCAGCTCTTTATTTAGCAGAAATTTGATTCATATGGCTCGATAAATCATGAATCGGATCAATTTGTTAAGTAAAAGAAGTTGGAGTTATCACATTGAGTAATTTTATTAGTCATATTACAATGAGTCGAAGTGGGCCGTGGGCCTAAAAACTGGGCCGTTTTAGAACTACGAGATGAACAAATCCAATGAGCTACCCAGAAGATGGTCTAATAGGGAGAATTTGAAATAAATTAAACATCTAATAATGCATAAGAATAATGTGATTTAAGTTTAACTTGGATTGGAGAAGCTGGTAGGCAAAGAAGATCAATGGAACTAGGGTCTAGGGGTAAATATTTGGATTATCTACAAATTTTGTAACTATTATGTTTTGATTTGAATTTGAATTCTAATGACGAATTATCCGAAATATGAAATCCAAACTTATTTTGGATATAGATTTGGATATTTCAATTTATCGAAATTTTTAATAATGCACTAAACTCTAAAAAACACTCCGCAATCACATCAAACAATTTTGTTTAATAACAAAAGTAAAACCACTTTCCAAAATAACATAATAAAACCAAGCATCCATTTCATCACTAAGTAACAATGATAAAAATAAAATTTCCAAAAAAAATTAATACAAAAATTATTACTCAAAATAACTCAAACATCTAAATCTAGACAAGTCTTCCAAACCAAGCTTCTAGTTCCAACTTACTAAAGAATTGGTCCGACCCAAAAAAAAACAAATTTTTAATAATATAATTTGTTATATATGTATTAAATATTTCGGATAATCCAAAAAAAATTCTTCTTCGAACTCAAAATAATTTTTTTGAATTATTCGAATTCAAATCCGAACATAAAATTATGTTTAAATAAAATATAGGATATTAGATTTGGATGTCAAATAACAGATGTTATGCTCGCCCTGACGGTAATCATAATTTTTTTTGGCCAAATAACTAAAATGCTTCATATCCCTGTTCCAATATGTTAGCTGTCTAAATGCATGCCACATTGAGTAATTTTAAGGTGATCACAATACCTTCTAAAAAAATAAAAAACATATCAAGGAACATATGGACATAGATTAATCTAGTGTAAATTGGGAAAATACTAACATCTAATTATTGAAAACACCAAATCTTTGACACAAGTCACCTAGAAGAGTTTCTAGCAACCTGTACACTCTTAATAGACTCAATCCTCTGCAACCTGATCTGCTCCCTAAACCGAGCTATGAACTCGTCAGCTTTCTTGTCTACATCAGGCCCTCCATCCCCGGAGCTCCCCTGGTCAGCGCCTTCCTCGCTCCCCGAAACCGCGGCCGCCATTGATCCGCAACCCTCATTGTCGTCGTCCTCTTCCTCGCCTTCCGGTTCTGCCATCGCTTTTTCATCCACTTCCTCCTTCTCTTCGTCCAAATTCTCGTCCTTTCTTAGCCCGGCAAGCCAATTGCCAGTTCTAATAGTCCTCACAGACCTTGGAAATTTCAAGCCCTTGACTTCTTGACCACTGAAGCTTCTCCTCAAGTCCTTCTCAGGATAGATAACCTGTACATCATCACCAACTTCATGATCAGCTACCCTATGTCTTCCCTTCTTCGATACCGCCTTTCGAAACAGTTGTGGAGGAGGTGGCGGAGGCGTAGGTGGCCCGTACAAGTCCTTCTTCCTTACGAAGTCCTCCGCGATTTCGCCTCTTGTCTCCGACGAGAAAGAAACAAACGAAGCCAACTTCCTAGGCGAAGAGATCATGGAAGGCCGCGCAGGAGGAGAAATCTTCGGAGAAGAGAAACTAGAATTGGGCTGAGATGCTGATGATCTAGAAGCTTGAGCCTCAGGATGATCATCATCTCCAATATCTATCCTCCCTGGTATCGATCTCCAAGGACTTGGAGAAGGACCCACCACTTGATCCTTAATCACCTTCTCTGGATGCCTCTTAGATCGGCCAATCTTGCTCGGTTCCTTGACTATTTCACTAGCATCTGCACCTAAAGAATGAGACTTAAGCCTCCTAACAGGCAAAATGAGAGGCTTGTCACTTGCTATAGAGCTAATAAGACTGTTCTCTTCTTTCCCAAGAATCAGACTTTCTTCAGCTACAACCACCATAGGGTCGTTCCTGAAGTACTGGTTGCTCCAAGACTGAAACTTCTCACCATCCGACGAACATGGCGATGACCCAGTTGGGCTGTCTTCTTCGTCCCCGAAGATCGAGCACTGGATCAATCTAGATACATACGATTGAGCATCCAAATAGTTGTTGCTCTTGTTGTTGTTCTTGCTATCTTTTTCGGGTTCGTTGTCGTCGTTTCGACTGCTGAAGAGGCCATAAGAGATAGCTATACCAACGAAGACGAGGTGGAGGAATTCCCACCCTCTAGTGTTGAGGGTCTGGTTGATGTAGTCCGGAGCTTGGGAAGGGAAAATGGCAAGTATGATAAAGAAGGTTGAGACTATTAGGGTTTTGTAAAGGAAATGGTAATATAACTTGCTAGGGTTTGCATCTTCCATTCGAAGAAGAAAAATGGAACAGAGAAACTAAATGGAGATGAGGTTAGTTTGATTTGGTGGTAAAGAGAATATGAAGAGGAGAAGGTGGTGAAGATCAAATGGAGACTTAGTGGTTAAGGAAAAGTGAACAACATTATGGAAAGTTTGAGAGAGGAAGAGAAAGTGGGAGGCAGGTAAAAAAAAAAAATTACAAATTAGTTGCAAAATTTCGAACTAGAAATCATGGTTTTGATTTGTTCCTTTGAGTGGTGGTGCATTTAAATTATGATTTTTAACGAATTCTTTTTGGAAATGAGTCATCTTTGCCTTTATTCTTTATGTGGATCTGTGTTTTGAATAGGACGAGAGGGGATTGCGTTTTTTTGACTCAGAATGTTTACCTTTTATATTGGAAAGTTCGTGTTATTCCTTCCCCTGTTTCAATCTTTTCATACGGAGCATGATAATTGTTTGAAGAACTCATGATTTTTTGGACTGATCTTATAGTTTTAACACTGTTTAACGGTCATTTTTGTTTATACTTAAAAATCGGTTCTTAATAAGGATTCACGAACTTATTAAAATTTTCACATCGAACTTAATATTTGAAAATAATAATATATTTTATTTACATGAATAGGTTCACTATGCTCGTAATGAACAACGTTTTAAAAAATAGGATGTGATTTCATCATCTTGTTGATTTGTATATCGTTATATAATTGTTAAAATTTTACGTCATCAAGAAACAATATAATTTTTCTAAAAAAACTAAACATTTTCCATAGGGCGTGTGACGGAAATCCCTCGAATATGATATAGCACAATATCGTCAACAAAGCGATTTCCAAAAAAGAATATTTAAAATGATGCAGCGTCACTGCGTCAGTATACTTTTTCCACCGAATATGATAGATAATATTTCAGGAAAAAATCGTTACAAGGAAGATGTAAGCTTTTTCTAAAGGGGGATCCAAAGTTTGATCTTAGTGCCCAGCTAATTGGCATTTAAGCTGTAATTTTGAAGATATATATAAAAATATTAAAATCTAAAATTAATGTAGACATACTATAATATCGAATTTAATAGGTGTTACATAAATGTGTTAGTGCAACGTCTATCTCAATAAATAAAAAAATATAATCCATCCTGCTTGACCACAAAACTAGATTATTTCGAGATCGAATAAATATATATACTATTTGAATTGAATTATTGCGGTATTACATTTAAAGACGAAACTGAATTGAGCTAATTTTTTTTCTTTCGAAATTCAATGTTCATATGGGGAAGTAACTTTGAAAGTATTAAATGACGCTACACATGTAAGCTACCCCGTTGAAACTCGAATAGCTAAAGTTTTATATCTTTGATTAAATGATTTTATCAGATGTTCCGGAAGGGACTTGATTAAATGATTTAGATCAAACGCTTCTGTCACATTTACAAGTACAAAAATCCATGGCAACTTTGATAGCATAATAAAGCCTCGTATAGAACTGGTTTTTTTAGCAACTTATGTCAGCCGTTTGGACCTAGTTCATGGTGCAGAAAATTGTGAACTTGGTCCAAAACGATTTTTTTTTGGATGAAATAGATTATTATCTAGATCAATTAAAGTTCATGGTGGTAGAATTATTCAAAATAATAAATGCTCGACCTGTACCAAATATTGTGCATGTGTTTTTCCATAAGTACGAATTTAATATTTTTTGTTTAATATAGAATTTCCGATCCCCTTTTTTTCTTGTCTAAAAGAATAATTTAGTTCCAAGGGAATACGGAAGTTAGAGCTCGATAAGAATCAAGAATAAGCAATTGGACTAAACGTGAACTTTAATGGACGATGATGACATTCTCATTCTGTCTCCTGGCCAAACCATGAACTTTAATTCCCGTACAAAGTTTTATAGATGAAACCTCCAAACAACTAAAGATAACCTAGCAATATAATTAGTTATAAAATTTAAAGAAATTTAAGATTTAAACTGATAATATTGTAAATAATTTATTTATCAAAAAAATTTTAAGATTGAAAATAAACATCAAATAAACTTGTAGGAAAATCACAATGTAGCAAACAATTTCACATGGATAATCGAATATTTCATATGCTATGCGTCATACCTACTTTTTATCACATGGGTCAAAGTTTGTTGATTTTGACTAGATTTAGAGTATAGTATGAGTATGGGTCTACCTTTGAAGATGGATCAAGAATAAAGTATAAATCATATAAATTTTTAATCTACCCTTACTTTTTTATCCTATTTTAGACATTACCTTAATTAAACTCTTATTAGATCTTAATTATATATCTTTTTATCATAACATTTTTATTTATATATTATAATAAATTTCTTAAATATTCTGTCACATACTTCATGAAATGGGAAAATTACCCTCGGGCACCTCGGGTTTGAGAAAATTCGTATTTTAGCCCCCATATTATTTTTTATTAGCATTCGACCCTTCCAGTTTGCGAAAAAAGTATATTTTACCTCCTCTCGCCGGAATCCGGCGATTTCTCCAGCAAAATGTATCCGGCGATTCCGAAGAACTGGAGAAATCGCCGGATTTCGACGAGAGGGGGTAAAATATAAGCTTTTCGCAAACTGAAAGGGTTGAATGCTAATAAAAAATAATACGGGGTTAAAACACGAATTTTCTCAAATCCGAGGGGCCCGAGGGTAATTTTCCCTCATGAAATTGACTCATAATTTTTCTCTTGATATAATAGATATTTTATGATTAGTCCTCATATATTTATCATTCATTAGAATTTTATATACATAATTATAATTTAATATTAAAACAATATCCTACATTTAATTCAGGGTTCGAACCTTAAAGATTTTGTGTCCCTCCAAACTTGATGATAATGATATGAATAAAATTTTGAAAGTTTAAAATAAGGTACGGGTCCAACTTTTTAAACTATGATATGAATAAAATTCTACCAAAACCATACTATGCTGCTATTCCTAAATTCGGCATTTCGTAGCATGAGTCATGACCGACGAAGATATATGTAAAGCTGTGGGGGCAATTGCCCATACACAAAAAATATAGTTAATATTTAACAAAACTTTTTTGCCACCATTGATATTGACTAGTTTGCCCTCACAATTTAGAAAAGAACAAAATTGACACAACAAAATTTTAAGATATTTTTATTGGCACACAAATATCTAAAAAAAAAACCTATTTAGCCCACCAATCACACCTTATATATTATATTAAAAAAACCATTCATTTATGGATAAAAATTATCAACTAGAATTTTTAAAATAGAATAATAAACTATCTAGAATTTATTTCTTCCCTCGTCAAATAAAAACCAAAGGCTAAAAGATCAAGTCATAATGCATTAGCTATCCGTCCCTTGGCTGTTAATTTATATTCTAATGTCGCGAACATTTTTTTGTCAATTGCATAAATTATATAAATATTTTGCCCTCATAGTATAAATTTTCTAGATCCGTCCCTGATTATGACCCCTTTTAATTAAAATTAAAAAATAAGGGAAATATAAGGAAGCCTTGTGCTCCCTAAAAATTAGAGTTGGTGTGTGCACGGTATGTATGTGATCTGGACCATTAGATTTGTACACACGCATTTAGTGTGTGTATGTGCACGCGATCCGAATTGTCCAATTACGTGTACAACTGATTTAGACCGTCCGTAAATCGAACAATTTTTTTGGACCATTAATACAGAAGAACGATCTGGATCGTCGAATCGCATACATTATCTATTCTGTCTTCCTGCCCGTTAAGGCCCCTAGCAAGGTGGCTCACCCCTGCCACATTTGTTTTTGGCGGGAAAGACAAATACAAATCGTTCGTTCATCTCAGCTCAAGGTGTCCCTTAGAAGAGGGACCCACCCCCCATCCACCAATCCACCTCGAAGAACCCAATACTTTACACCGACACCTATTGCGTCGGGAGCAGCTACGCTGGGGACAATTAATTTGTCCCTATTTAAGGACAAAGTTAATATATTCAATTAACCAAATCCACTAACTGATGTTATTTCTCTCTCCATTAATAACCACCCCACCTAATTAGGATTAAATCATAACTACCCCAATTTTTTTCCCGAAACCCTATTTTGAACCGTCATTAGTTCAAAATATAATTAAAGCGAAAATCAGGCAAGCTCCTCTTATTTTGATATTTCTGATTTCTTCAAGTCCTACATCACCGGTTCAAAGTCATACATTACTGGTTCAAAGTCCAATATTACTGCTACAAAGTCTTACATTACTGGTTCTATGTTATAAATTATTGGTTCAACCTTCCAGATTATTGGTTCACATTCCTATATTATTGGTTTAAGGTCGTACATTACTGATTCAATGTCCTATAATATTGGTTCAAAGTCCTACATTATCGATTTAAGGTCATACATTATTGATTCAAAGTCCTGCATCACCGGTTCAAATTCATAAAATTAACTTCGGTGTCCTCATGCTCGGGCAACTTGGTTAGCCGGCCCCTTAGCTGTTCAGGCGAATGTCTCTTCCTGTAGTAACTTTGCTGTTTGGTTTGCGAAGTTGTGCGTTGACTTTAAGGGGTCACATAATTCAGCGTTGTTATCCCTTGCTATCCATAATTGTTGGGCTATTTGGAATGCTAGAAACAAGCTTTTGTTTGAAGGAATTGCTATTAACCCAAGTACTACTGCAGGAACTGCCATTAACCTTTGCCATGAATTCTTGCAGATTCACCAAAAAACAAAGAATGATACCGTCCCACCCACTTCATGGATTGCTCCTCTGGATGGATCCATGAAGCTCAACGTTGATGCCTCGTGGAAGGACTCAAGTTCGGAAGCGAGTTTAGCCATCATCGTTCGAGATCATCAAGGCCTTGTGATTAAAGGTCAGACCCACATTTTGTACGCCAAATCACCTCTCCAGGCGGAGCTTCTTGCTATATCGAATGATGTTGCCTTGGTGTCTTCGGATTTTGCTCATACCACGACAAACATCGAGACGGACTGCTTGCTTGCTGCTCGGTTCATCAACGGTCATTTTGCTACGATGGATTGAGATGTTGAATATCTTGTAATAGAGATTAGACTTGCTTTGTTTCTTTTACCTTATTGTTCTGGATCCACTATTCCTAGAAAACTTAACTCGGTTGCGGACTGGAGCTCCTAAAATTTTATTTGTATCATAATTGCTCGGATGAAACTGGCAATAGATTAGATTTTCCGACTCTCTTCTTCTGATCTCTCTATCTATCCACCGTCATCAAGCCCTGGACAGCATCTAAACTCATGACACGTGTCGAACATACATCACACCATCCTTCCTTCCCCCACATAAATCTTTCCAATTCTCTCTCTCTCTCTCTCTCTCTAAAAAAAAAAAATACATTTTTAAGACAAAAGTCACGAGAAGAGTAAAACTCAGGCAATCTTTATCCTTCCTTCTCCTCTTCTTCCCCCCTCTCTCCGTCCCGATTTTCTATTTTTTTTGTTTTTTGCTTTAGTTGAGCCCTCAAAGATCCGAACTTTACGCCATCTACAACCGTAGATTCGTCCGATCAGGACTCCGATCGTACGATGGTGGCTAACCCATCGGTGATCGCCTATCACCCAATCCTCTCCGTTTCTCTTTGTAAAAGTGTTGATCTTTGTGTTAATCTTCGTTCCCGAATCCCCCGATAGAGATTAGGGTTTTTTTTTTCAAATTTTCTGTCGGATCAGCTAATTATTTTATCTATTCCGTCTATATACTAATTCCTGTGTGTAGTTTTTACTGGATTTGTGTTTTGTGTTGGTTGGAGTATGAGGATTGAGGAGTTGGAAGCGGGTGGTGACGTGGCGGAGGAGGACCAGGAGGAGGGGAAGGGTTGCGTGGTGGTTAATACTGAGGGTGGGAAACTGGTGGGAGTTTTGGAGGTCAAGAGGGTTTTGGTTGGGGCCGGGGCACGTGCCTTGTTTTACCCCACTCTGCTTTACAATGTGGTCAGGAATAAGTTCGAGGCCGAGTTCCGTTGGTGGGATCGCGTTAGTGAGGTATAATCGTCGTTTTCAGCTTCGGCTTTCGCTTTGTTTGTTGTTTCATGCTGCCTCTTTTGGCACGCTGGGGGGAATGTGCTAGTTTTTTTGTGTAGATTGTCGATGGATGCAACTGTTATTCGTCGTAATTGGCTAGTTGGAGGTTAGGATTTCGAAAGTTAACGAACTCGGCTTTGTTGGTTAGCTTGAGATAGTTGTACTTTAGCTAACGAATATATATGTGCATGATTATCCGACGTGGAAGCTTTTCAACTCCAATCCATTTCCAAACTTAAGTTAAATAACTAATTGAGCTTGAGGGCATTATATGACTAAGTTTGGTATCTCACCTAGTGGCTGCTTACCGTATTCTGTCGTTATTACGAGGTTTCCATAAACGCTGCAGGATGTTATAGTTTGTTTACTAACAATACACTTTTCGGTTACTATGGGAAGATGTTGTTGGCTGCTTTTTGTTGTAGGTCCTATTGACAGATGCCTTGACCTTTTAGTGCATTTTGAAGTTTCTGTCTTGTATCATGACACCGATGTTCTTATGTTTCTGGATCTCTTTGTTCTCGAGCTACTTTTCTTCTACCGATTTTATCAATTTAAAGCCATTTTGTTCGTTTATGTCAGTTTGTATTGCTAGGTGCTGTCCCTTTCCCCACTGATGTACCACGCCTTAAAGCTCTTGGAGTTAAAGGAGTAATCACACTCAATGAATCGTATGAGACTTTGGTTCCAACATCTCTTTATCATGTTAGTTCTTTAGCTTAATGCTTCTTGTTGTTCTTGCATTTGTATTTTATGTAGTCCTTTTCCTGTTATGCTTGTTGTCCCCTTTCATAATTTTTCTTCTATTTATGTTTGT
The DNA here is from genome assembly GCA_012979155.1 of Hypericum perforatum. Lineage (NCBI taxonomy): Eukaryota > Viridiplantae > Streptophyta > Magnoliopsida > Malpighiales > Hypericaceae > Hypericum > Hypericum perforatum. The sequence goes on along the minus strand of SOPF01028799.1, from coordinate 9,249 downwards.
TAGGCTTGCGGTATTGACCATCTAGTAATCCCTACAAGAGACTACTGCTTTGCGCCGTCATTGAGTGACATATGCCGAGCTGTTGAATTCATCCATGGTGAGTTTTCCGTTATCTGAAATTAGTGGTTCGGGTTTGTTTAGTTCACTTTTTTGACTGTCATTGTATCTTGTGCTCTTGATTTGCAGAAAATGCATTGCTTGGACGAACTGTCTATGTGCATTGTAAAGCTGGCAGGGGACGAAGTACAACTATTGTCTTGTGTTATCTGGTGAGTTGAATTTTGGTGCTTATTACTTGCCCTGCATTTTTCAGAGTCTGACAATACTTCTAATAAATAGGTGCAACACCAGCAGATGACACCTGAAGCTGCATATGCCTTTGTTAAGTCTATCCGGCCAAGAGTACTCCTGGCATCTGCTCAGTGGAAGGTATGAGAACTCATAGCTTCTCCCCGTGTTGTTTCCAAATATGAACTTCTTGGAACTTCAGGAATTACTGGGGCTGTCCGGAAAAAAAAAACTTCGGGCATAGCCTTTTTTTTCTCTGCCTTCTAATACATGTATACGTACTTCATTAGCAAATCAGCATATATGGTAGTGTGGTTGTTATTGGAAATAGATGTTTGATGAATTCTTACCCGGGATGTGATTGATAACATTGAAGGTAGAGAGTCTAGAGACTAATTAGGCAGTATTGACTTTTAACTTTTTCCTCCCTTGACTATTTTCTTACATATACAATACTGAATCCATTCAATTTTGACTTCTGAAGAACTTGCATGCTACTGGCAAGAATTTTCAAATAATTTACCCTCCAATTTGCCTTCTTTGTGGTTGTTCTATTGACATCTTCTTTGATTTTCCTGGTGCTCGTGCATCTTATTGAATCACTTCCCGTGCAATATGATGGCAGGCAGTTCAGGATTACTATAGCCTGATGGTGAAGGGTAATCATCCAAGTGGCAGTCAAACTGATTTGGTATTAAGAAGTCAGGCCCCAAGGAATGTTGTGAAATTCGATGATGGCTCCGTAGTTGTCGTGACAGAAGCTGATCTTGATGGATATGACCCGAGTCTGGTGTCAACCGCCATGAGAAATCAGATATGGGCTGATATAAGTGCGGTATATCGAGTTCGAGTTGCTGGTCAGGCGGCTCTTACCGGGATTTCCTGTCTGTGGCTACGATGTCGCACTGACCAAAAGGTTTTGGACGGGCAACTAGGTAGTAAGAGCACCTGTTCAGTCAGTGCTGGTCAGATGGGAGCTATCACTGTAGATATCCATATCTATTAACTATAGATGATGTATATAACATGAAATGTACTCTCTTCTCTTTTCTCCCCCGTGTTCTATGCTATTCTAATCGGCAATAATTGACGCACAAGGAGGACCGAGATTTCTCTCGGCCAGTTGTAAATTTGAGTCAAGTGGTTCGAAATGTAATATACATCTTTTTTTTGGATGAATAATCGCTCTTTATCTTTAAGTTCAATGCAGTAATCTTATCACCATAATCACCATCAAGTTTCAATATGTATGAGGCTATACAAGTAGGGATATCACAGTGCTCAGGGTTCTCATTCAAGCTATCTTAATCTCAAATCATTTCCCCTCGATGCCAATTAGTTCTTCGGCAAAACTTTTGATTGATGAAGGCCATTCAAAGGTTGACGACCCATCGAGTGCTCTCTCGGTCGACATTTCCTCATTGGACGCTGGAACAACTTGATCACTTGCATGTTTTTGGACCACTTTGCGAGGCAGTCCGTTCGCCTTCAGGGGGCCGTAATGCATCTCATCTGTTTCATCCACCAGGAATGGCACGACATGCTTTTTCATGTCTGCTCTGGAGATTCCTAGATGACCTCCTGACACGTTGACGAAATGAACTCTCCCTGCCTCATCCATTGCCTTCAGACCAATCCAATCCTCGGTGTAGAGCTGCGTCTGCGGACAAAGAACCGGGTGGTCGCTTATCAACTTGAATCAGTTGAAATAAGAACAGAACTCGAACAAGGCGGGTAGAGAAACAGAACTAAGATAGACTACCTCTCTTGCAGGCACAACAGGAGTGAAAGCTCCATCCGGATAATATCCGAACCAAGAGGTCTCCTTTGGAATCAAAACTTTGTCGTCTTCAAACTGCAACCGAAAAACCAGTTGATGACATGAACAACAAAAGAACGACGAGATGGGAGACACAATAAGAAAAAGCACTGAAAATATATCTTCTTACCATGATAAGAACCAAGTTTTGCAAGCTACTGAATCTTTCCTTGATTAGCGAGTTTCTCTCCTGAGGAAGTTCATTGTTAAGCTTCGGAAGAAACTTGCATTTTCCCAGGTATCCAGAGATATCCTGGTATAATGAAATGAAACTAGAAGTCAATGTTGAGAACAAGCTATCGTTAAAGGTTCTGATAACTCGACTGAACGAGGACAGAGGGAGAAGAGCAAATGAAGAGAAGGGAGCTTGTCTAGCAGCATCTGTCCTGAATGAAACTTAAAAACTTACATTAGGAAACTTGAGATAACCGCTTGGAGCAAGATGTGCCTGCAGAAATAGAGGTAACTTCATCAATCATAAGTGATGAGCATCAGTTACGTGTCGGTTCTCTCCTGCATATGGTAAGAATTCTACCTGGATGTAGTCGCTATAGATCTCCGACTTTAATAACCTGTCCGCGATCTTACACAATATACCAGACTGCAGAAGTACAATGAAATCAGTTGAACCATAGACATTTAGTGTGTATAATTCAAGTTCGTAACAGTTGAAGAAAGTCAGAGTACTACTTACACCACAAAGAGGAACCGAGGCAGTACCAGCGTGAGGTCCCCCTAGAGAAATGAAGTTCTTAACCTGTTCATGAGCAAAACAAAACAAAAACGAGGTATCTACAAAAATTCGAATACGGCTGACGAATTCAAACAAAAAAGATTCACACAATCAAGTTGAGAAAGCAAGTTACTATCACTCTCACTGGCTGAGTGAAGTTAAAATTAAACAACTTCCAACCTGAGGTCCATCATCACAAAATTCGACGACTCCACGACCGATTAAGTTTCCCTGCTCGACCAAAAGCAACAAGGAAAGAGAGAGGTGATAAACATGGATAAAAGCAGCTTTAGAAATACCAGAATAACACAGGACAAACAACTATCTGCAGCTTAAGAGAGAGCAAAGTTGAAAGTGTTAAGCGATGATAGATCAATCACCTGTGAGAGGCCAACGATGTTATATCCGTCACTCAATTCTTTCATAGCTTTAACCTGCGAACTTCGAAATATCAAACAACAGTCGGATATCTTTTAAAATGACAATGATAGTGATTACCAAACTTTACCAACAAAGTTCCTGACCTGCTCACAAACAGCTGCGGTCTGCACACATGATTAACAAATTAGACTTTATCAAGTATAACGGAAATGACTGTATCCCGAAGACAGTTTTACCTGCTCCTCCAGAGGCATGAACCAGGAATCCCATGATCCATCCCCAATCTCCCTGAGATAATCGAGGAATTGAAGCAGTATAAGCACATTTAAACAGTTACATCCATGAATGATTGATTAAGTACAAGAAAAAAACACCATATACAGGCGTAATCCAAAACCACAATGAGAGTATAAAATAATGCAGAAGAAGATGCAAGAAAGAAGTGAATATAAGAAGTCATACAGGCAATATCCTGGAGATCCAGAAAAGTTTGCGAGCAGTTCAGTGAATTGGTTAACTCCTTTGTTCTTGCATTGATCTCCAATGCCTTTCATACAACAAATAGTGACATTGATTACAAACCCTGAACTATTAGAAGAAATAGGAAGCAATAATGAACCTATGCAATGAAGCTGCTAAGAATGAACTATTGACATTGAGGACGATTACGAATCAATTACAAACAAATACAAGAATCTCGTCAGCTACTTTGAGCTACTCATTCAACTTGCATCCTCTCCACTAAACACTTCCAGTCACAAAGTAAGAGACTTCCTCGGATACTTTTACTTTCTTCTTTCTTTCCTTTATGGTAACAGTTGATTTTGTTCACCCTAAATATATCTCCGGCTATAGACAGTTAGACACCATCATTGAAGCAAATCAAATAGAGGAATCAATCCCTCGTCTCCCACGGCAAATAGACAACAAACAGAACTGAGAAAATGCAATCGTGCGAGCTTCGTACTTCCATCATCTTTCTCCTAACCGACCGATGACAACGTAGAAGAGACACCAGCCTAACAAAACTAGCCTCAACATGTCGCAGAACAAGCCATATACTATCCTTCCTATTCAGAGCATAAATATTCTTAACAAAATCTTCAGACTAAATTATCAGCAAAATAAACCCAACAACCTTTGACCATGTCATCAACAATCCTCCACAAAAAAAGGAGATACATTATTCCCTGTAAGATAGTGATCAAAAGAATTATACCAAGAAGTTGGAAAGAAAACAAAGAACATGTATACTATTATTATACCAACATTGAAAAACCCAGGGCCAAAATACCACAATAAATAACAAGCCAAACCCAGATCAAAATACCCCAAGCAAATACCAATTAATAGAAGAAATTTCAAATTTGTGTACCATGGAGGACTATAAAAGGAATGGAATAGGCAACTGGGACTAATAGAAGAACACAAGAAATGGCAACGGACAGAAAAAGACGATCAGCCATTAGAGGGCGCTGAACTGGTAAGGAGTACAAGCCCTCCGGGTGGCAGTTAAGTTTAACGAACCAACAACAACAACAACAAAAAACCAAACAACCGAATCTACTTTAGTTGGGCCTGGTTCCAAAAAACATTGCTTTATTGGCAAGGGCAATACAAGGGCAAAAAGGGAAACGGCAGGAAATGAATGAATCGTGGAGTATTAGCATTGGTTGGGGAAATAAACGATTTTTTTCTCTCGTGAGATGAATCGTGGAGTGTTTAATCATAGATTTTTTTAATATGACATATTGGTTCAATATTGTTTCTTGTTACGAAAAAAACACCATAATTTTATTTGAGGGGTCACCTGAAATGAATGAATTTAATTTTGATCCGTTTGGGTAACATTCTTTTTAGGTGGAAGTTTGGGGAACATTTATTATGAGCTAAAGGTTTAATTTTCCACCAATGGAAGCTATTTGTTTTCTGGGTTCCTATTGGGAAAGGAGTTATTGTTTTATGTGGAATTCAGGTTCCCAAGGGTGGAATGAATTCAGAATGTATTGATAACCGACTATACAAATAAATTCATATGATATAAAATCTGAGTAGACCATGTTGATTTTTTTCATGCGATATCGATATTTTTTTTATAATAATAATATGTATATTTTTATATTTTTTATTTTTGTGAGGAAAATATTTTCTTCGTGCAATATTGGTCAGTTTATATTTTTTCTATTTTGGTTCCATAGTTTTTGAATTATTTGCAAAAAAACTTTGACACGTAAATTTTTGTGTTTATTTTTGCGACAATGATAATTTTTTTATGCGATATCTGTCTATGTGAGATTGTTTCATTTTGATCCCGTAATTTATAATTTTTTTTAAGAAGATCCTACGTATCCTTTAATATGTAGCATCAAGAAAAATACAATTCTTGACCAAATACAACACGTAATAAATTGTCCGGCACTGTCACACAATAGGGTTTCATAGTTTTGTGAACCCCAATCATTGGTGTTTTTTAAATAAATCAGGGAAATAGTTTTTTTTTTAAATAAAAATAAGGAAATTATAATCGTCAATCCACTGCTGACATCTTTTTAATTCACAGATTATGGTAGGGCATGAGAATTTTTGAAATCAACTACGGGAAAGTAGATAATTTAAAAAAAACGGAAACAATATTTCTGTTATTTTTCCAGGCGATATTGGAATTTTTTGTCAAGTTAATTGTTAGTAGCTATTGGAAATATTGCGGCAGCTAAACTATTTAGTTGTAATTATATAATAAAGAAATAAAGATCAAATATCACCCTTTAATTGTTCTAGAGATTCAATTAACTCTTTGTAGTTTTAAGTTGGTCTAAACAAAACCTTGTACATTTCTAAATAGAACAATTAACACCTTGTTGACACTTCATCGTCCTAAATGGCTTACACATATACGCCACTTCATTTGGTCATATGCCACAACATCAATGTTTTTAAAATATAATTAATGTTTGGAAAATTGAAATTTTAAAAGAAAATAAATTCCCGTAAAACTAACAATGATCCCAAGCCCGTGCCTCCCAGCTCCTTCTTCCACCACCTCATAGCCTTATCCCGATCATCCTCTACCGGCCTAGCACATCTTACACCCCATCGTCACCTCCATTGCTTACCTTGTGACATACGTAAACCATAAGAGTTTTTACCAACGGAATTTTTCTGATAATTAATTTAGGTAGCTAGACCGGAAACCTTAAAGAAATAAGAGCACATGTGCTTATTTTGAATCGTTCCCCCACACATATAACTGTTATAATTAATTTTTAATGGGAAGTTGTTTGAATTAATCAGTAATTAGATTCTAACTAGTTTTACCTGATCACAACAATATATGATATTAGAAGACTAAAAAAATTATCATTAAACTTCCTCCGCTCCCTCTTTGGCTCTTTCTATGAAAGATCGAGTCCTTTACCTGTAATGTTTGTTTCCAATTGGATCACTTTGGATTCACTTATCGATACAAAGAATGCGACTATGATGTGGAGTGGAATGTCTCTTAGATTTAGGGTTTTTTTTCTTTTAAAGTTTACCAAAAAGAACTAATTTTTTTTGATGATGTTGCATATGTGTATGCCATCTATAAAAATAAAGTATCATTTAAGATATTAATTGTTCTATTTTGAGATATATGAGGTGTTTATTAAACCAATTTCAAGTAAAATTGGTTAATCAAAATTTTTGAACAAGTATATGGTGATATTTGGTACTTATTCCCAGAATAAATATATAGCATATAGAAGTTATTATTTAGGGCAAATTACTCTTATGTTCATGGTCTTTACCAAAATCTCCTATTGGGCCCCTCTTGTTACATAAATGATTAATCTGTCCCTGTTTTATTCAAAAATATTTGTCTCGGGACCCCACCGACCAAATCGGACTTTTTTTTTAATTTTTTGTCATGTGAAATGACTATTTTATCCTTCACAAAACGACAAAATAAATGATTAATCTGTCCCTGTTTTATTCAAAAATATTTGTCTCGGGTCCCCACCGACCAAATCAGACTTTTTTTTAATTTTTTGTCATGTGAAATGACTACTTTACCCTTCACAAAAGGACAAAAATATGATGAAATTTGTCGTTTTGTGAAGGATAAAATAGTCATTTCACATGACAAAAAATTAAAAAAAAGTCCGATTTGGTCGGTGGGGTCCCGAGACAAACATTTTTGAATAAAATAGGGACTTAATACTCATTTATGACAAAAGAGGGACCCAATAAGAAAATAATGTAAAGACCAGGAACCTGAGGGTAATTTGCCCTATTATTTATTATCCCAAATTTTACCCTCTTTGGCAATAATATTTCAATCAGTATCTTCGTTTTTATTCTTGCGAATCAGCAGTCAGTAGGCCAGCGGGTCATTATTCAGCTTATTCCCGATTTAGTTTTCGTAATTAATAATTTTTGGCAGACATGTTCATTTCTTTCGGGACAAAATTAAGAACTTGACGGAAGTTTGTTCTTGGGTCTTTATTTTTTCCTTCTTAAGATGGCCACACGACACAATGCTCCATTAACGAAAATGGCAAAATTTCCGATTCAACTTCAACTGTTAGTTGATCAATTATTGTCTAACAAAACAGGTCATATCACAACTAAAAAACGTAGCTATATTACTAGTTATATGGCTTGAACCATAAATCAATGAAGTCCATATGACCATATATCTCTACCGGTCCATTGCTGGAAATCAATATGTTCAAAATCCAAATCCAAATCCTCACTACAAAATTAATCACTTTTCAATTTAATCCAAATTACATTTTTGCATTTTGATAGAAACCTTGAATGATTCACCGTTTAGAGAAAATGACATCCCAAAGTTAATGTAGTTCCTTCAAATATAATCAAAATCCAATAGTCCAACGAAAGTAAGGAATGAACTTTACTGGTATGTCTTTGTGAAAGTCAAGGGTGTGACAAATTCTGCTAATAAATTCTTGGTTAGTTTTTATATTAATGATACTGTTATATACATGTACACTCGGGCGAAATTCTCTGGTACTAAATACAAGATTACAAGTACAAACCTCATTCAAACTCGTTGTGATAATAATTAATGGAAAACAAAACGACGGAGAAAAATTATCCGAGAATATTACATAAATAATACCCGGCTACTTTTCTTCCGCCCATAAGCAAGTGGTGGAATAGATGCAGATTTCTAGAGATCAGAATATATTGCAGATTAATTTTATCGTCAAGTTCGTCTCAACTTACTTTTTTCGAATTGGATGACATGTCATTCAATCGAATTTGTGGCTCTGCTTACCACAGATGCCCCTACTTGATTTAATGTCTTTACTCTGTTATAAAAAAAAAATAGATGCAGATTAATGCTCGGAGTCACAGGAATATTTATGATGCTTGTCATTAATGCGACTTTTATCCCATGCCTCAGATTTCACATGTCATTGTCTGGCCGATCAACGATCAGGATTTCAACTGCTCATTTATGGCGTAGCGGATCTCAATTACTATTAGGTAAAACTTGAAATTAATTTTTTTTATGTTAAAAATACCTGGTATTCAAACATTTATGATTTTTTGAAAGACGGAATGATTCTCAACAAATGTTAACCTTTCCATAATCTCGTGGCTTATCGACTTTTAATATTCTATTATTCCCCACTCCACTCCACTTGCCTTCATCAACCAGAAATCAACTTATGTCTCAACCAGCCAACCTGTTGCACGCAAGATTGTCCAAAAATGAGGCAACATATACTTGCAAGCTAGAGAAGATGCAACTTTTAGGACATAACATGTTTTGACATCATAAAACTTATATTTGCAATATTTAGTAAATAAATATAGGTTGTTCCATTACACAAAGAAATTTCGAACTACTGGATTATTTTGTCAAAAATATATAACATTTTCATATTATTAATGTGATTAATTTATATTACACTCCAGTCGAATCAACAAGCATCAACAAATTCTCTTTTATGTTGTTGATGCTGTTTTATTGATAACCACGTTACAGAAGCAACAAGTCGCTCTATTCCTTGAGCTG
>SOPF01028798.1:7230-137511 GCA_012979155.1 Hypericum perforatum | reverse complement strand
CCGTGTTGGTACAGTGGAGCCAGTCGGTCAAATCACGGGGCGTTACACAAGCATTCTGGGGTACGCTTTATCCTCGAAATTAAGAAAACTTTGAAGTTCAAAAATATTAAAATAGCGGGTTTTTTTTTTGCATTGTGTCATTTCAATTTCATTTTGTGAATAAAAACGAAGTTACGTGCAAATTTTGTTTCGCTTGCTTTCAGATGAATTAAAACAGAATGGAGAAGATTGATATTTGGAGCCTCAGGACAGTGGCAAAAATAGTGGGAACGGTGCTCTGCGTTGGGGGAGCCATCAGAATGGCCTTGCTCAAAGGACCAAAGCTGCTTAATGCAAACGTTTTTGGACCGGCAAATGAAAGTTGGTTGCTAGGTTGTTCGCTTCTCTTCGGAAATGCATGCTGTTGGTCAATTTGGTTAATTATTCAGGTAGACAATGATGGTCAAACTTTCGGATACTAAAATTATAACGTGATATTCAAACACTTCCATTTTCGTGTCTTCACGACTTTATATTCAATACTTTGATATAAAAGTTCTTACGAAGACTTCTCAACTGAACCATCGATTTGGAGTTCTGAATTATTCACCATCTTGTGACATATAAATTGTTGTGACATATTTTCAGGTTCCAATAAATTTCAGCTATCCTGATCCCCTATCTTCATCGGCTTGGATGTGTTTCTTGGCGACAATACAATCAGCTACACTTGCCTTAGTCATGGAGCAGGAGCCCCGCAGTTGGATTCTACATTCTTATTTTGAACTCTTTTGCTGTTTATTATTGTTATTTTACGGATACGAGTACTTGATTAGGATCGGGCTATAGTCGAGGCAAGTGTTGGACACTTTCTCCGTAAGACGAGATTGGCCCGTATATTTCAGTGCGTACCGGCTAAGGCAATCGTCCCCAAGATACAACGACTATCGGGCGTTTCCAAGAACGTTGCACACGAACTCGAAACTTTCGGGCGAACCCTTATATACCCGGAACTTTCTTGACTCGGATTTCTAGTATGTAGAACGGGGGAAGAGAAGAAGTCGACAATGCTAGGAATTGCTGTTGTCGCTGGGATGATTTGGAAGTGAGGAGGGCATGCCTATTTATAGGCTGGTGGTGGCAGGGGGATCAGGCACTCCGAGGGGACGCGTCCGTTGGCATTCCCTGTCTGGAGCCCCTTCTGGATAGGCTTGGATCTTATCCAGTCCGTCGTGTCCCTTCGGAAACCTGACAGACAGCCTTGTCCTGATCCGGTCTGCCACGTGTCACTCTCTGGTTGACCCTTTATCTGCCACCTCGTGTCCGTTCGGAGACCGAACTTATCCGTTGCCCCTCGCACCCCGTCGCTGTATGGATTTCGGATCACTCCGGAAATTTCCAAAATACTTAAGGCTCCTCAGAGCTCCTCGCGACGTGGCGAGCGTGCGAAGTGCCAAGTGCACCTCAATGCACCCAAGCACCCGCTCCCGGCCTCGAGCCCGTGTCCGGTCCTGGTCCCGTGCCCGTGCCCGTGCTCGTGCTCGGACGGTGCTAAAGCACCGTCTTCGCAGTCAACGGAAAGTCAACCAAAAGTCAACGGAAAGTCAACTGATGGTCAACCTAGGGAGTGGTCAACTTGTTGAGAGTCAAGGAAGGAAATCTCCTTATAAACTTGGAGAACTTCCTTGCTCTTAGAACGTTTTTTTCTCTTCAAGTTTCAGTCTGATAGGTGCATTTGGAGTGATTATTGGGCTTTATGTGATCTTACGGGGAAAAGCCGAAGATTATGGAAATGGCACACCACGCGAGTTTGACCCAAAGCTAAACACAACGCCTTCTGAGAAAATTAAAACATTGATTAATCTATGTTCACAATTTATCTTGGTTTAATTAAAATTATTAATTTTGTAAGTATGATTTGAATTCGTTATGAAAATTTCTCAATTTTTTTTATAAAAGTCTCCGATTACATTGTGATTAAAGCGTTAACTTTATTAATACAGGTATAAATAATTTTTATATTCCGCGAGTTTAAGCAATACTAATACTTCGAATTGAACTATCTTATGAAGTTGTTATGATTTTTCATAATATATTAAGAGATTATTAGATTGATTTACTTTAGTCTTTCCGGTTAAAAAACATAGCCATATGAACTAAATTAAATTAACAAAATCTGAACCTCTATGTGCACTATAAAATCACACCAAAAAAAATGTGCACTATAAAAAAAATTACTTTTCCAATTTCTCTTCCGATTATGTCAATTTTGTTCTTACATGTAGTTTGATAAATTTGCCTCATTTTTATCTCAACATCACATCAACTATATTTTTAATACGATTAACTATATTAAATTTAAATATAATAATAATCTGGCCAACAACCCAAAAACCACACACATAAAGCTCTTAAACCCTCTCTCTCCCTTCAAAACCATGGCCTCCGTCCTCCAATCCGCCTCCATCCTCTCCCGACCCTTCCCCGCCGCGGAACGGCGCAGACCACTCTGCTCCTGTAACCGTACGCTCCGGGTCTCGTCCGCCGCGAAACGCACCGGAAACCGGCGGTACCCTTCCGAGAAGAAGAAGCTGAGGAAGAAGCACAAGGAGCTGGTGCCGGAGGTTGAGGACAAGTTCCAGGGAATCTGGAGGTTCTCCAAGCTCTCCATTTCGGTCCCCGACGACCCCGGGAAGGACTCCCTCGATGTGTCCCCTGGCTTGCTCACCGCCGTCTCCGAAGCCCTCAAGTTCCCCGTAATAACCGCCCCGAACTCTCCCCTCTCTTCTTCTTTGAACAATGTACTAGAATGCCCTTATTGATTATTCCCTTTCTCATTAATTCAATGCAAGGTTCCTTCGATGATGCCACCGGAAGCGATTTCGAATGTTAGGAAGTCTTTCGATGCTCGGAAGGTATTGTTTCAATCAAGAGAATTTTGAGTTGTTCGTGTTTTAAAGAATTGGAGGTGGCTGAATTCATTTTGTTGTTTTGTGTTCGGGTTTTATGCGAAGATTTTGAAAGAGCCGAAGTTTGTGTACACTGTGGATGTGGATGTAGATAAGCTGGTTAGTCTGTAGCCTCGGGCCTGGGATTTCGTATACGAGTTGGAACCCAGAATTGGGCATGTTGAGCATTTGACCGAGGAGAGGGTTTTGGGGTGAACGATAGTGGGAAGTTGCACATTTATCGAGGAGAAAGGCCGCCCAAAGTGGTGATTGTGGGGAGCGGTCCTGCCACCTTGTTTGCGTCTCTTGTTCTTGCAGAACTTGGAGCTGATGTCACTCTAATTGAAAGAGGTCAACCAGTTGAGCAGAGGGGTCATGATATTGGTGCTTTAGTCGTCCGGCGGATCTTGGAGAGAGAAAGCAACTTCTGCTTTGGAGAGGTGAGATATTATATGCCTTTTTTTTTTCTATTGAAGATTGTTGTTGTAAGTCATTTGAATCATCTTATTTATGTCAGTTAAGGCTTGATTGTGAATTTTTGTGAAGCTGGTGCACTTTGATGCTTTTAGCCGATTGATTCAAAGTAACTTATTCTGTGGATTTCTGTGCAATAAACAAAGATATGAGTGTGGCCCCTTGTAGATTTCCTTGTAGATTTCCTTCTCCACTTCCATTTCATATTAAGTACTTATCCGTGGCAGGCTGGTGCAGGTACTTGGAGTGATGGAAAGCTGGTAACAAGAATCGGAAGAAATAGCAACAGTGTTTTAGCGGTGAGGACTATTACTTAACATCTTTTTCTTTTTTTCCCAAGTACATTGTTTCTCTGGAAATTTTTTGTTAGTTCATTACAATCTTCCTTTGGTTTATTATACTCTTCATGGTTGTTTGAGATTGGTGTTTTTCTCCATCATCATTAATTTGGTGCTCATATTCTGAAACTATATGATAATGCATGTGATTTTCTTGTCTGCATGCTAGCATCTTAACCTTACGTAGTATTACACGTTGCCCCCGATTATGAAGAAGGAGATCAATTCATACTGAGTGGCATGATAGGGATTGAGAGAGAGCAATGAGGATATAGATGATGGATTTGGAGTACAGAGTAGTTTCAGATTAGTTTTTTCAGAACATAGTAACAACTGCATGAATCACAGAATAGGTTGAGAGTAGTTTCAAAACTGTACTAAGCTGATAAAACCTGCGATTACATCCAAGTTCAGCTACGCACCACATAATTTATTACTTTGGCCCTGTCCATAATATAAATTATCTTCTTTTGGTTCTACAATAGAAAGCCTCCGAAGCTTGTGTCCGTTAGAAACTTAATCTGTCTTCTTTTAAAAATTGATTTTTCTTTCAGGTCATGAATACGCTAGTCCGATTTGGAGCTCCAAAGAACATCTTGGTTGGTGGAAAGCCTCATTTAGGCACAGACAGGTTGATTCCTTTGCTGCGCAACTTTCGAAATCATCTGCAAACTCTTGGGGTAAGTCACCGTGTTATATCTTATGCATTTCTAGAAATTTTCGTATGGTTTATTGTTTCTGAAATCCTAATGAAAATTTTCAGGTTCTTCAGTTCACATCTAATAGCATTTCCTTCGATCTTTACAGGTTTCAATGAAATTTGGATCTAGAGTTGATGACTTATTGTTGGAGAATGGCTTTGTTGTTGGAGTTAAAGTTGCTGATTCAAGGAACAAATTGCAGCCAGATTACCAAAAGCTGGGATGTGATGCAGTGGTACTGGCTATAGGCCACTCTGCACGTGATATGTATGAAGTACTTCTTTCGCACAATGTACACATGGTTCCAAAAGATTTTGCGGTGAGTACAATTTTCTGCTCCTCTCCTCATCCTTGTTAGTTTCCCATGTTTCTTATGATTTGCATGTTTAAGCAGGTCGGAGTTTCGGATTGAGCATCCTCAAGAACTTATTAATGGCATACAGGTTGGTCAATAATGATCTTGCCATTAATGCTTGGCGTGTTTGTTTTTTGAATTTGGGTTTTGGAACGTGTCTACTTCCAATAAAACGTGTTCCAATGCGTTTGAACTAATAACTCTGCAATCATTGATTTCAACCAACCTTCTTTTATGTATACTCTAAGATACGTTTTTCACGAAATATTTTGTATCTAAATATCTATAGTGTCAACTATGTGCATACACTAATTGTTGCTGGCTATATATAGCTTTTTTGGTAGAATACTGGCTATGTATAGCTTATGTATAATCTACGATAAGTTTTTTCACGTGATTACTTTGTATCTAAAAACAAGATTGGTGTAGGTAGGAATCCAAATTATTGCACTTATCTTCTTACCAAATTTTAACACAATTGCAATTCAATGACTTAAGTTCGAGAATTATGATTAACTAAACAATCTCTCTATATAATTTTTTGAATATGTAAATTTTTATTAATATTAGTGATACTTGCATAACATTAACCTCGATTGTAGTTCATCATGTCTTAAGATTTTATAACGGTAAAATACTGTAGAAAAATTGTTAAAGAATGTGAATGTTTAATGTTGATACTCTATCGATTAATTTATGTAATTTGTGGTTACATAAAGTAAATTTATACAAATTGGGTGGAGTAACGGGAGATCAAGAAATGTCATTTTGGTTTAATACATGGTATATACTGTATCTACTCGGCCAATATTCAACCAATTGGAAGGAATTTTGTAGTATGAGACTTTCTTATTTAACGATACTTTCAGAGTGTATAGCTTATATATACTCTACGATAAGTTTTTTCATGTGATTACTTTGTATCTAAAAACAAGGTTGGTCTCGGTGGGAATCCAAATTATTGCACTTCTCTTCCTACCAAATTTGAATACAATTACAATTCCATGAACTAAGTTCGAGAGTAATGATTAATTAAAACAATCTCTCTAAGTAATTTTTCGAAGATGTAAATTTTATTAATATTAGTGATACTTGTATAGTATTAACCTTGGTTCCAATTGCAATTGCCACCCTCTGTAAGATTCTATAAACAAAATTCATTAGAAAAATTGCTACATAATAAGAATATATAGCTACCGATTAATCTATGTAATTTGTGGGTAATTAAAAGAAAATTTATACCAATCGGGTGGAGTAACGGGAGATGGGAGTATCATAATTTGTTTTCTCAACCCATAACACAATGTTGTCCAATCTTAGGGTATAAAATGGGATTTGGGAGATGCTCAGATGTCCGATTTGAGAAATGTTTTTTGAATTTGCATAAATTTTTGAGATATATACTTAGAAAAGCAAAACATGGGTAAAAAATCAGTGTATTGGACCAAAACATGGGTTTTTTACCGTGTATACTAAAACAAGGATTTTTTTTTTCTTTGTACAAAACATGGGAAAAAAATCTGTGTATTGATAAACACGAATAATTTACCTGTGTATGAGTCTAATACATGGATTTTTTCCAAATAGTCCTTCGTAGACTCTTTTTTGCAATTTATTTTTTTGGGTACCAATTTGAAATTGTTTTATGAACAATAACACCTTTTAGAAAAAAATCCGCGGAGACTCAATATCTCAACATCATTAATTACAAAAATTTATTAAAATAAAACAAACACAAAAAAGTACGACGACTTTTGACCTTTTGTTGCGTATTTTATTTTATTTATTTCGTGGGACACACACAAAATATTGCATTTATAATTTTTTCCAACCCTTTTTTGGTGTATAGTTTTTCAAATTTATTTTTTGGCATGAGCAACCAATGCTTTTTGATTTTTCTATTAATTTGGTTTGGACGCTTAAAAAAAAATATGATCTGGATAATATATTTTCTTCTCATATAGCATGCATATTTGTTAATATGTATTGTTGAAAATGAATTTTTTTTAAAGCTCTATTATAAAAAATTGACTACCATCGAAACTTACAATATGAGCTACTACCATTAAAGTAAGTAATATGGTGATAATAATAGAGAAAACTAATAGAAAATATTTATGTAAGATTTTTAAAATAAAAGTTTAGCAGATATCTGTGCATCCTCTTTTTTTTTTTCTAGTGTTGTTGTGGATCACTTAGCAGTACACAATTTTTCATCTTTTAATTGTTAATACTTAATACCATATGTTCGTTTATGAGAAGTTTGTCAAAGAAACACTAATATTAACTAATAAATAATTTAAGTTATCAAAATTTTAATTAATATGTTTCGAAATTGGAAACTTAAAGATCCACTGATTCAGTTATACGGTGTTTCGGCTTTTATTTTTGATCCGTTCTAAATGAGAATCGGTCAGTAGGAGAACTTAGTAATGAAACAAAAAAATTATCAACTTGCTTGATAGAGGGACAATAAGTTTTTTTTAGGAAGAAAAGGACAAGAAGGTGGTCAGTAGGAGAACTTAATAATGAAACAAATACTTTTTTATTTTTTATTGTGTGATCATGTTATTGACGTGGGGTTAGATGTATAGTATTGCTACCTTTAACAATCTTTTGTTGATCATGATTTCCTACATCTTTATAAGATTTGGTGAAAACGGCGGAGAGAAGATTCCGAAAGGTCAGACTCACTACTTTACTTTTGAGGCGAGTGCTCCTTAGTTTACAACTCACGAAAAGTATTTAATTTGTTTATCTTTCAGTTCTTGTTCTTCGTTCGTCGTCTCACGTGGATGCAGGGTCTTCCTCTGTCGAATCTCTTTCCGTCGTCGTAAGTAACCACGAAGAAGAGAAAGCGCATGTTCTACATTCTTGTCACTGGTATTACCACAAGTACAAACTTGGAGATGTGCAGAAGAAGGGTGTAATTTTCATATTCATGGATCTTACCTTGACTCTCTTGATCCAATAGCTCACTTTCACTTTCCTCTCGAGAGGGTTGCCATTAAGTGTCGTCCACACATTACATTTTCTCCATCCACAACCTGTAATGCCTCGCTTCCGAAGCCGATATACCCATTTCGATGCTTGCTATCCCTGCAACTTCTTCCTTGATATTGAATGTGCCGAGCTTTAAAAAGTTAGCTATGCAGGTGACTCAAACCAAATCCATCCTTTTTGTCATTGGAATCCCTTGCAACTTTTTCTTATAGATGGAGAACCTTTGTGAAAATTATGTGAGATTTCTTCATCATCATCTAGTACTTCCAATTCCTTTTATGGTCGCGCCCAGTTTCGGTTCTATGCCCACAAATCATGCATCCATATGATACCTTGAGAGACTGTCCATCCCTCAGTGGTTAGTGAAATTGTGATAGAACATGTTTGGTTCAACTTTTGTGTCAAGTGTATCTTGTGGCCTGTGCATGAATTCAGTGGCTATGGAGGATTTGAAAGCATCCACCATCGACACCTACTAACCATTGCCGAAGGCGATGAAGCCCCTTGCTTCATGTGCAGATGATTGATTACGCCAAAATTAGTAATCTTATTTATCCACGTGAGGTCATCTTCCCCAGCTTCACTACCCGTTTCAATTGCTTTCCCTCCTATAAACAGCTAAAGAAACGCTCAACAAGAATCCGAACAATAACACTATCCAAACCAAAGTGCCAAAAACAGACTCAAGTATACTCCTAGCAAAACAAGCCAAAACTCAGAACCTTGTAATTACCAAGGTTATGGAGGATCAAATAATACATTGGATTATCATGTATTTCGTTATTATGAGGTAAGAGAGTTGATCGCGTCCAATGAATTAATAAAGAGACCCCAATCAATTTTCACACGTAAGTAAAAGAAATATGTAAAACTACACCGCGCCAACTTCTATTCTCCAAATAACCATTTTCACAAGTTTTCTCGTAGATTACATAGTGTTAAATAAACTTTGTCATTCTCTAAATAAAATTATTTCATTCGAATTAAATAATCGTAGAGAGTACATATTAGGATAAAATCAACTCCTATCTTAACACCTTTATTCTACTTTAGACTCTATTATAGTTAGACCATAATCAAATCCTAATTAGATCCTAATCAGATCCTAGTTAGACCTTAATTTCTTTCTGTTAGACTCAGATTAATTATTGGTTAGACTCTAATTGATTATATCTAGTGCTATGATATGATCAATGACTATTAGTTGTGTAACGCAAATAAAAAAGAAATGAATGACATAATAGATAATTGGAAGTCGATGTTTTTATATCTTTGATAAAATGTTTATGTATTTCAAACTAAAAAAAAAATATCTTGTATTATTTAAGTTAAATTACATAATTTATATTTTATTAATTTATTATTTGATGTTGATGTGTGTCGTTGTTGATATCTTCAATGTAATTAAATTTTATATGAAAATTTATTTTGCAATAAAAAATTATTTAAAAATTACAAGTCAAAGTATCGGACCCTATAAACTATATCATTAGGCATTCTCCAATCTCAGGGTTCTTCAAATCCTTCCCATTTTATTTAAGGGTGACTGTCGTGAGTCTCGATTTGGTGGTCATCGACGGGAGGCAATCTATAAGTTCTCCAACATCTAATGGGGTATTTGTATACAGTTTTGTATCAAACACATGACTATGTCGGGCTTACCACGTTGTCTTATATTGTGGGTAAGCTTGCCTGATGTGGCGACCGAGGTAGTGTTGGAATGGGTGCAAAAAGCTACGATTCCTGCAAGTCTCGTAGTTATATTCCTACTGCTGCAAAACAACATGGCAAAGCAAGAGCGACGACACTAATCGAGCACTTCCATCGAGCCCATTCTCCTGGAAACTTGGTCGAACAAGATAGTTCTCAGTTAGTTTTCATTTGCAGTGTTTCAGTTGATGGAGAGTAATTGACTCGTCTTCATCCAAAATACACCCCAATTGAAGTGCCAAGTTCAACATTTTTAGTCCGAGGCCGATGATCGCAATCTCTTTTGACAAGTTAATCGTGTCAAACGATGAGAACTCAATCAATTTTTAATAATTAGTTGTATAAATTATTTGGCGACTGCATGAATTTTTTATTCTGTATAAAATTCATTCTCATCAATCTACGAGGATACTCGTATATATTAAAAAAAAGAGCTTCACTTTCCTTTCAACATAAAATTCATATATTCACTTACTAATTTGTTAAGGATTTAAAATACATCACATAATACTCGTGTTACGATTGATTAATTTATAATGACCCGGGCGCCTCCTCAGCTACATATTTGGAGCCCAAAAGTTGCTGCCAAGCAGTGTTGGTTAGTACTGTTAATCAATAGTTCTTTTATTCAATCAAAGCCTCTTAATCTGTAGTTTTTTTTGGTAATTTTTAGCCTATAGTTTTTTTCTTTTTTTTTTAGACTAATTTTTAGCCTATAGTTGATTACGCCAAACTTAGTAATTTTTATTTATCCACGTGAGGTCATCTTCCCCAGCTTCACCCAAACCCGTCAAAAGTATTAAGACTATCCAAACCAAAGTGCCAAAAGAACTTGGCCAAAAACAGACTCAAGTATACTACTAGCAAAAGCAAGCCAAACCTTAGAACCTTGTAATCACCAAGATTATGGAGGATCAAATAACCATATGTGGCCTTGCCCACAAGGTGCATCCCTAATCCATTGGATTATCAACTAATAAAGAGACCCCGATCAATTTTTCGTAGAATTTGTAAACCATAAAGTAATTAAAAGAAATATGTAAAGCTACACGGTGCCAACTTCTATTCTTCATTCAGTTTTTAGTAGAATTTGTAAACAATAAAGTAATTGACTACGAAATATGTAAAGCTACACGGTGCCAACTTCTATTGTCCAAATAATCATTTTCACAAGTTCTAGTAGATTACATATAGTGTTAAATAAACTTTGGCATTCTCTAAAAAAAAAAATTATTTCATTCAAATTTAAATAAGTGTAGAGAGTACTCAGATAGTAAGGCATATTAAGACAAATCAACTTCACTTTCTTTAATATAAAATTAAAATATTCACTTTGACTTGTAAATTCTGTTGATGATTTAAAATATAATATCACATGATACTCGTGTAAAAATTAATTTATAACGACGCAGCTCCTCAATTATATTAGATGATCATTTTAATCAATTGTTCTCTTATTCTTTTATTTACCGAACAAAAATCAATTGTTTTTTTACTTGGTTCTCTTAATCAATTGTTCTCTTATTTTTACCGAACAAAAATCAATTGTAGAAATATTCTGTATTCAATTTGTCCGTAGGAAATTATTCTGTTAAACACACATTATTATCGGTTACTGCAACCTACAAAACAAAAATTGATGTTTTCAGTTACATGACAATTGTTGAAGAAAGGCATAATTTTTTTAATTATAAATATTTTTTTCAGTTTGCATTATTTCTGTTTTGAATATTCTGTTTTCTTGCCATAGGTAACTTAAACATGGAAGAGAAAGAAATTTAAATGAACCCATCATGGATTGAATATTAAAAAAGGGGAGTTTATAATAGAGTCCTTGATTCTCCTGTGAAGTCTAAAAAAATGCCAAATTGTTTATAGAATGAGAGAAATGTGGATATGGTGGAGTTGTAGCATAAAAAAAAAGAGATTAAATAAGGAGAGTTTATAATAGGCAAGTCTTTGATGATACAAGTTGTCGTCGTCTTGGTCTTCTTGTTTGTATAATACATAATTACTCGTGGGGGCTAGTCCTTGGACTCGCTGTCTAACCAACGTGCCTTCGTCATGTCCTATATGTTGCGAGGACTTTTTTTTTTGGGTAAAAAGGAGGGTCAAGCCCTTATAGATTAATAAAACATGGTCACTTACAATCCTACTTAGTGCAAGATACCTTCTCGGCTTCTTGTGAGGTTGCGAACGCCGGTCTCGTCAAACCCTTACCACAGAAAACCCCGTGGGGAAAAAGCTGTGGGAGGGGAAGAATACCTCGGGAAGTATGGAACTCCCATGACATTTGGTATATCGCATGTTGCGAGGACTTTGATTCCATATAATCAAGCGCTTTTATAGTAGGATTGTGTACGTTTTGAAGTCCATGGGTTGGTATAATGCATACGGTGCTACTATTTGAACAAAGTATTTTGTGTGTATTGAGCTAGCCTTGGGCCAAATGGAACTCTCTTGCCCTTGAGTAATGGGTTACATAGAGAAAATAAAGACAAGTTTACTGCAAAACACAAGTTAGGTGTGCCCTTCGAAGCCTCTCAGCCGTTTATCTGCATTTTTTTGGGGGATAGCTGTACAAGTTGGCTTGTCTTTGTTTGTTTTAGAAGAAGCTGGCTTGTGTGGATGTCACTTCTTAATCTGCATTTGAGAGTGCCTATTTTTGGCATCCATCTGTTTATAATTTTTGAGAAATTCATTATTTTATTTTTTTTTGTACTAGAGACTCGTTGTACTTCTTTCACTATTTCTTATTCCATCCCCCACCGACCTGATTGCATTTCCGATTGCAAAAATGCAATCAGTGAGTTGAGTCGTGCTTTTGCGGCAGACTATATCTCAAGAAGAACTCACTGTTAATGCAAACTACATTGCTAAACAAATTGATATAAGGCCGCCTTTGAAGTATAGGATCAGTATTCATACAAATTCAAAGTATTTTACTTATCAAAAACAATGAAGAATCGACGAGCTACGCCTGCCCCATGCTGTTCAACAAATTCTGCTTGAGAACACCATACGTTGTAGAGTTCGTTCGTGGGTCTTCTTCCAGATCCCCATTTGTGATGCAACTTTGAATTTTGCTGTCAAGCGCCTCTAACCTTGTAGCGAATTCCTGGTTGTTGATTTCGTAGTAGAGCTCCTCCAGCTCAGCCCAGAAGCATGATTCGGTCTCGAGTGAACCAGGCTGTCTTCTCTGAGCATGCTCACACCACCTCTGGGTGCATTTGTATCGTTTTGGTCTGCCCCTTTTCATGTACGTTCCGGTGTCTTCGTTCTTTGAGTGTCTGTAGTAGTTGGCAATGTCCAAGGGCTCGACAAGGCGACGGTACTGGGTGCCAAGTTCTACCCAATCTGCTCTGCATTCAAATCCGTCAGGTAGTTCGTAACTTTTCAGCATTTCCACCATTTCATCCCACATACCAGCCAGCTCAAGCCTTGATATGTTAGCTTTAAAATCTTCTTCACATTCTGCCATCTTAAAAGCTTCGTAGTAGCTGAGATTCATGTTCCTAAGATGGACTTTGTATCCCCTACGAAGCTTCTCTATGCACTCGGTAATTTCCGGCTTCTTTTCTTCCAAAGTAGCCTGATTCCTTAACTTCTGCCTCTCCAGCTCAGCTGCAGCACGGAGACATAATCTCGCTCTAGCGCTCTGCAATATCAAGCAAGTTAAATCAGCAAGTGCAAATTGTGGTTTGAGTGCTTACTCAGGCTTCACGAAATGAATTTGACAAGAAAATTTACCAGTCCAATATCATTCAAGATAGTTGTGCTCCCATTATTGGCATCCCTAGAGGTCAGAGGAATTGCTAATAGATGATTGTGTTCCAAACAAGTGACACACTGCATATCTATGCTTGCTGTTATTTCCCGTTCGTAAGAAAGGTGATCGGTTAGGCTAGCTTGAGTATGTTCTGGCGCATGATCACTCAACTGCAGGGAATAAAATAGTATTTGGAGCACAACATCTGGATTCCTAACAACGACAAGCTTCTCATTGCCAATGCACAAGACATAGGTCCCAAATGGTCTGTAAGGACTCAGATTCATGATGCTCAACAAATTCTCTGAAAGTGAGTTTGTGTTTCCCATGATCTTGCAAGCGGAAAAGCTTGCAACAGATGCAACATTTCTCATCACTTCTAGATATAGACCCGCGGCATCACCAACCATTTCATTTTGACTTACACGGTTGATGTAATTAAGAGCATGCTGCAGCCTCCCCTCTACTGACGAGCGAGGAGCAAGCATGAGGCGGGGGATGATATCATATCTCATGATGAAGTGAATGAAGTGACGAGACCAGCTTTCCCGCCCAAGAGCATGGTTCATAACTCGATCACCAATGAGGGGTGAACCAAAAGTTATGCATTTAGGTGCCTTTATGTTGGGGTTCGGTCTGATGCAATGTTCCAAGAACCAAATCTCCATTAATATGGCAATAGGTGCCCCCGTCGAATGACCAGTAAATACAACTTGTCTTCCTGCGGCCATAGCTCCTTGCACCTACAAAATATTTTAAAAACAAAATAACGATCCTTCAATACTAGCAAAATGGGTTTGATTTACAGGACCAGTAAGCTCTGTGCAGCTTCAAGTTTTAACTTCAGTTTTGATAATACAATTATCTGCTTAAGAGGTTTCCTTGTCTTAAATTTGTTGCTCACTTAGAGGGCTGACTTGACTGTTTTAGCCTTGATTAGTGACAATGGCTCTGTCTACTGTAATTTCCAGCAGTATAACAAAATTATTGGATCTAGACGATCAATATCTGGAGCTAATATCTAGCAAAACGCTCCCAACCAAATAGCCAATTCACAGCGTGCAACTTGTAATACCAAGTCCATTTTTAAAGGATGATCCAGAGACAACAACCATATAAAATTTTCTTTCCTATCCTGTCCATTTCCCTTCATCTAAAAATCAAACTTCTATAGATATGCGATGGATGATGCCTGTCGATACCAAAACGAACATTCGACCTACACAAAGTCAACCACCAAACAAAGAAAGAAACAAATAGAAGGCAAAGTACAAACCTCCTTGACAAGCTGGTGGTTCTTCGCGACGATGAGGGACTTGAACCTCTCCACAGAGGCTTCATTAAGAGTGGCAGGCTCATCCAGGCCTATGTACTTGAGGGAAGGAAATAAATCAGCATCCACCTTAATAGCTCCATAGGGATCATCCTTACTACTTCCATAGAGGTCATTCACAGACCAGGACCCAGGGAAGGCCCAGATTGACCATGAGATAGCCTCACCTGGTCCTGTTACTTCCTCATAAAGGTAAGGCTCAGCACTGTGATGAGCCTTTGTAGCCATTGAGCTGGCCTTCTTGATCACCTCTTCTTTTACCCCAACGTTATCTCCAAGGTTAACACTGGCCATTTTCTTCTTGTTTTCTCTCAAGATACCAATGAGGAGGAGGTTCTGTGTATTTTGTTAGAAACCCACTCCCACGGCACAAGTGGATATTGACTTGTAAAATAATAGACCAAGACCTGTCATTGTCGATGCAACTTCTGGGAAGTTTGTGGAAAGTGTGCATTTCCTACTTGTTATTACTTTTTTTTCAAGTTATTCTTTCTCTTGTCCTCATTTCAGAATCTTGATATGGAGACTCTAATATTTCAATATTTTTTTAATGAAAAAGATATAGTATATATATTCCAAGGGGGCATTGTTTACTTTTTTTTAGTCTCGTCTGATGCCAAGTTGGTTTTTTGTTTATTCTGTGCATTTC
Organism: Hypericum perforatum; assembly: GCA_012979155.1. Taxonomy (NCBI): domain Eukaryota; kingdom Viridiplantae; phylum Streptophyta; class Magnoliopsida; order Malpighiales; family Hypericaceae; genus Hypericum; species Hypericum perforatum. The sequence goes on along the minus strand of SOPF01028798.1, from coordinate 122,252 downwards.
TTATTTGTGACTCTTCTATTGGATCAAAAGACGCCCACGCGGTCTTGGTTGGGGACAAGTCGGCCACAACGTCTCTTTGATAACATGATCCCTCTTCATATAGACTATGTTGGACTTTAACAGCCTCACACTCTAAATATTCTTTCTTTATTAGGATCAACGTAAAAATAAAGTCACAGGCCTATATTGTGTAAATTGATCACAAAAAATTCTAAAACTTGCAAGTATTATGTCACTGATAAACAACTTTGCTTCAGTGTAGGTAGCTACATCTACATTCGAATAATTTGGATAAAATCTCCCATATCAAATCTCTAACGTATATCATTCCAAACCTCTTACTCGACGGAACGGGGACGAAGAATAGCAATTATTGTAAAATATCTTCTAATTTTATTGTAAAATTTAGTATATACTAGAAATTCACCTTTAATCAAATAAAATCAAATAACTGTTATCAGGGACGGAGCCAGAAAATTTAACGAGTGGGATGAATTTTTAATTTTTTTTAAATTTAATATCACATTTTACTTTTTTAATGAGATTGATTTTTAATTTTAATCGAGATATACATTAAAGATATAATAAATTATTAAACAAAATTTTTTATAAGTAGTGGCAATTGCCCCCACTAGGCCACTACTATCAAGGAGCTACTGACTATTATTCAATAACAATTAAATTTTGGTCCATTTGATTTGGACTTGACCGATCCAAGAATCAGTTTAGAATGATCTCCGTGTCGAGTAATGGGTCCGGGCCGCGTTTTAAAACAATGGATTCATACCGTCCATAAAAAATCAATTTCCATCTCGTCAATTTAGTGGTCGGTCCATGGCGCCAAACGAAACTTCACCGACACAGTTTAACTCTTTTTTGATGGGGAAAATTTAAGTGAGCTTCGACAAAAAAAAAAAAAAAATTAGGCGAGCTAGTAGAAATTTTGAGGTTATGATAGGATTTGCTTCTTTTTGAAATAATTTTTTTTGATTTTAGATGAATGCAAATTGATTCACCAATTTTTGAAAAAATGTAAGATGACACTAATAAATTAATAAAAAAAATGGTAAAAAAGATTGAGACAAAAAGCTTGACTCGACAAGAGACGTGGCTAATCCACGACGCTCAATCTCTCACCTAATTAACTTAAGCTGGACAATAATCCTGTGATGGGCCCACATTCCACCTACTATCATAATATAAACTGCTTCTTAAATTTTGTTTATCAGAACAGACACAACTTCGGTTATTATTATTAATATTTAATATCATCCTACATTATTCATAATATTCTATCAATTTGTTATGAAGGGAATTTTTGACGTGTCATATCACATAAATAGGTTTTGAAAAAATTATTAGACGAATCTAATGCATGTACGTGTATGTCATTGGGCCCCCCTCTTATTTTTATTTCTCCCCTGTCCCTTCAATTATTGTGACCACATTTATTTAATTTAATGGGGACTTGAGCCCACTCTAGTAATATCAGAGGCATTTATGCGACCAATGACGACTGTCGACTATATTTTCAACGAAATTACATAGTAAGGCAGTTACATTTCAAAAAAATAGAATTTTTAAAAAGGATTGGAAAATAAATTAACTGAGATTATTCTGATATATTATATTTGAATGGGAACAAAATATAAGATTAAAATTGATAATAAGTTTGTACACGTATATATTGTTATTATTATTATTATTCACACATCAAATTATAATTTTTTTTAAAAAAAAATTGACCAAATAGGACACGGAGTGGAAACGGAAGGGAGTTGGTCAATGAAATAAACATCAAAGAGCCATAAATATTAAATAAAGACGTTGAAAAGAAAATACAGAGAAGCGAGTCCCAATAACGGTAATTGGTCCAGCCTAGCTCACCATAAGCGGCGAATCCCCGGTGATAGGCGCCCACCGGAGCTGAAATGGAGGCGGCGTCTACGACGGAGGTGAAGTTCCGGAAGGTGGCGGGGGCTTTGGGGAGCAGCAGCAGCAGCAATAGTCAGGGAGGTGGTGGGGCCGACGGGGGGAACAACTCCTTGTCCCCGATCGCCTCGATCTCCCCGGCCGGTTTCGACCGGAACGGGAGCACCGGGTCTGGATCCGGATCGGGGGCGGAGGGGCGAGGAGAGGGAGGGGTGATGGAGTACTTCGGGTGGGTTTACCACTTAGGGACGAACTCGATCGGGCACCAGTACTGCCACCTGAGATTCCTCATCGTCCGAGGGAAGCATGTCTATATGTTCAAGCGCGATCCGCAACAGAGCCCCGGCATTGTGAGCCTCCATCACTTCTCGTACTCGCCTTTTTTGACGCGTGCCGTTTCCTTTTAATGATGGTTGAGTTGTTACATGTTGCAGCAACCTATTAGGAGGGGTGCTGTTCGGCCTACTATGGTTGTGGAGGAGCTGGGCCGTCGGAAAGTTAATAATGGCGTAAGGCTACTATTTGTATCCATTCGTTGAATTTCACATTGATGTGTAGCGATTCAGTTCGTTTCCTAATGCATTTAGGACTTTTTTTCCTTATTGCAGGACCTTTATGTCATACGCTTCTATAACCGGTTGGATGATACAAAGAAGGGAGAAGTAAGTGGACGAAGTGTTTTGTTGGTGTGATCAAATCGTACTGCTATCCTGATCCCGAGCTGCGTCCTTCACTTTTATCTGATTTTCTTTGTTAGTCTCGAAGAAGATTCTGCTACTTTTTTTCAAGCTAGTTTCCGGAGTTTCCATTGACTTACCTCTCTCAAGTGCTTCATAAAGTGTGTTGTATTTTCAGTAATAGTTTGACTTAGGGCGAAACTAAGTAACTGTATTAAGTATGGCCTGTGGAATTGTTTCTGCTATATAGATGTTAGATTGCTTACTATAGTTACTCTCATAACATATCGACCGTTTTTCTAACTAATGGAGTGAATGTATTGTGCTTACATTGAGATTGACTTTGCTTCTTTGGGTTGTGAGAATTTGTGGTACTTATATTGCACATTAGATCAAGAAACAGATGTTGGCAGCTCTAATGACTTAGGAGTGGTTCATTTTGTAGTATATGGTTTCAGTTTGGATAGAGCACATGCATTGCCTCTGTCTCTGTTATCAGTTACCTACCTTTGGCTGAGCTTTGTCCTTTACTTTGTGGATTTGCTGTACTTAGTTACCAAAAGCACTGCGATTATTCTCTGCTCTCAGATTGCTTGCGGTTCAGCTGGAGAAGCTCGGACATGGATGGAAGCATTTGATCACGCGAAGCAACAGGTATAAGTAGTTTGATTTTCTTGTTTATTCTTAATCTAGAAACAATTACAAATATCAGTTACTTTATTTGTGATGTGATGAAAACAATTCACATAGTTTTGTTGACTGGCAGGCTGAATTTGAGCTTGCAAGAGGAGTTTCTTCCAGAAACAAGCTGAATGCGGAGACTGAGTATGCTTACTCGCATTGACCTCTTAATTTGACATTATATCATTGTTTGAAATGAAATTTCACATAAAATATTGTGCTATATAATTCTTGAACTGACATGGAGAGAGATGGAAATAATTTTGGAAGGAAATTTCAGTAATTTTGTTTTTTTTTTCTGGTAAAAAAACAATGATGAAGATGGTGTCTGTGATTATATCTTCATTTCTTTCAGAAGTCCTATCTTAATCTTTGAAGTTCTCAAAAAGCTGAACCAGCAAGCTCTTTATTAATAATGTACTGTTGACAAGATGTTTTGATGGGGAAGTCACTATTCACTTTTCTGATTTGGTAATTTAAACCTAACACTTTCATGTTGACATGCTCTCCGTTATTTTAAGCATTAATATCCTATTTTATATTTGAAACTTGCATTTAGGAGGCTGATGCCCCAAGTTGTAATAATCGTGAGAGTATGAATGGATCCATGCATGTTTTAGTATTATTCCTTTTTGGTATTCTTAGCGTTTTACTTTTTTTTTCGTGTGCTTTACATACATCACTATCGGCTGAGGTGCTTTCTTTTCGGAGAATTCTGGACTTTGGCTTTGTAGTGATAGAAATGCGGTTCTTGTTACCTGGAGGTGACTATCTGAAGGAGCAGGTTTTCTAGTCACTTGAGGCGCTAACTGCTAATTGATTGTGTTTGTGATACCTCCATGTCCTTTTTTTGCAAGAAAAATGCATCTTTTGGAGTGTTTGAAAGTACGCTTCAGTGTGCGATTTTATGCATTGTACTGCATGCCTGTTTGGTGTGGCATCTCACATATGCTGCTGAAAGCACTTCACTTTCTTTCTGTCTACTATGATGTGTAGGATAAATTTAGAAGGACATCGACGAAGAGTGAGGCGGTATGCATACGGTCTGAAAAAGTTCATAAGAATTGGGCAAGGTAAATTTCCTTTTGATATCTTTAGCTTGTGCTTACCTACACATCTCTTATATTTTTTCTGTCACATGTTGCATCATCAAGACATGACACACTTCAGCAAAAAAAAAATAAAAAAAAAATTCATGACACACTCCAAAATTAGGAAGATCAGAAATCACCACTTGCTTTTGATTTTGCACAGCCTCGTGAATGTCAGAGCTGTTGTTTTTCATGCATAGTCTTGAAGGATGTGGAAAATTCATTTTGGACCCTGTTTCTTTTAATTGTGAGCAGGTCCTGAATCACTTCTTCGTCAGTCATCAACCCTGAACTCCGCTGTTATATCAGATGGCTACTTTGAAGGGGAGGCCGATGGAGATGCCACTGAAGCACACCAGTGGAAATGTGTCCGTACAGTAAACGGTGATTATTAAGCATCTAATGTTCACTGGCGCATTGCCCTTTTTTTTTAATAAAAAGAAGCATCATTTTTTGTTTTTAAATTTCTCTTTATCCGAAGATTACTGCAAAATCAAGACCTATTAGCTTCTGCATTGAAGTAGAAGAAGACTAGAACTGGAGCTGAAGCTTCAGAATGCAACCCTTCAGTTTCCCATGTGTTCAGAACATTCGAGGGATGCGTTTTGTGGGCCTTAATTAACAAAACTGAAGAAGATGAGAAGAGTGTATGAGAATTGTTCTTCTAGCAGCTGTAGAGAAGCAAAACGTGTAGTTTCGTTTGTTAGATGTTTCTGATTGAACCTATATTACTTTGGCTTTTCAACAGTTAACTGATAGATGCCATTAAATGGGAAAAGTTATGTTAAAATGAGATATTTAATTGGATTTTCCCTGAATTTCTCCTTGAAAAGGTTTGAGAATTCCGTGATGCATTTTGTTCTGCAGTTACTGCATTTGTGCATGAGAAAACCATTTTTGAAATGGAGAGTAGGACGTCAGAAAAGCTGTAATTACTATTGACTACTTTATTCTTCATCCCTCAAGTATCGTTTTCCTTCTCTTTTATCTTCAGGTGTTCGAATCTTTGAGGATGTATCCAACCCTAAGGTACTTATAGACATAAGTTCCAAGCTCTTTGTTTTATAACCGTGAAGTTCTTTTTTGCTGTTAAATGTCACTACTTAACTAGTTACTATCACGCAAGAGCAATTATGTGCAGAACTGCATTATTAAGCGTCAATTAGCTGCAACACAATAGTTTATTTTAAGGGAGGAGGGGGAACAAAGCTACGATAGTAATATATTATAATTTTTTAAAAGGGAGTAATTTGTTAGAAAATTTCAATTATTTGGTCAACCAGAGGCCTGAAATTTGTGCCCGTAACTTCCGCATTGAATACTTCTAAAATGTTGGGGGTGAGGTCCAAATGAATAACTTTTATTGGGGGTGAATTCCAAATGGATGATTGTAAACTCTTCCTGGTCCCAGTTCCCTTTTGCAACTGTGCTTTTAACTTGACAGATTATCAGGAATATCTTTTTTTAATAATCTTTTATAGATGAGCAGCTGACAATCCATGGTGTCCTTTTGATTTTGTTGGAGGTTTCCCACCCTGTGCTTAGTGTTTTTGCTACTCGGTCTGTTTGTAGTGGTAACTACTCAATTTTCCTACAGCGTAGATTCATGTCAGTGACATGCATGTGAATGAGCTTTGTAATTGTGTTGCTTCTGGGGTAGAGAATTCTTAGTTTAGGGCTGTATTTTCTAGCATTGAGAAGCACTTTGGATTGTGCTACTATTAGAGGTAGCTCTTCCCTTGGAAACTTCCTCGAGCAGTAGAGCTTGAACAATGGTGGCATGGTATATGAGCAAACTTTTATCAGATATGCAGTGGCTCCCCTCACCGTTGAAGTTGTTTCGTAAACATCTGAGCCCCAAACAAGAAAGTACTGCATCTCTACTAATCTCATAACTCCAATAGATATTGATAACCCAATTATTGGTGGTTTTTAGACACTGAAGTAACTCATAACTAATTAAGAGTGTTGGAAAAGCAAAAGTTAGCGTAAGATTGTTCTCTCTGCTGACTGTGAGTACTCTGTTACACGAATAGAGGTTTATTGCAATTCAATGAATATTTTAAAACCGCTATATATTATACTCTGTAGTGCCCTCGGCAAAGTCCTTTCCTGATCAAAGTGAATTTGGTGTAGAGTCGTAAAGGAGCTCTTGTGAAGGCTGTTGCTGTGGTTGATGCAAGTGCCGATACGGTTTTTGATGTAGTTTTAAATGTTGATCGACGTCAAAGATACGAGTATGATCTTTTTCTATGTTATTCACCATCATTGCTCGATAATTTCTTGTTAGTTTTTAGTGTCTCTAATAAATATTTCCAGATGGGATACTTTGACAGGTGACTTGGAGCTGCTAGATAGTTATGATGGACATTATGATATAGTCTATGGAACTTATGATCCGAATTATCTGGCTAGGTGATCTATCTTCACTCAAGATCTATTTTGCATTTTTTCGCTTTTGATTCCTTTGTGTGAAATAATTGAAAAAAACATTGATGAATACTTGATCTCGACGGAGACAAAAACTAAGAAAGAGAGGAAACCTGAAAGATCTTTGAAGATTTGTTTGCAGAATAATCAGCATTATATAACTCATGATTATTGCTATGGAGGATAAACCTTTTTCGAAAATCATAAATTCTCTTCCCATATTCTTCTTTTCATGGGCAAAGACGAAAAGCTGTTAACATATATAGGCTTTCCTGTTTGTTGTTAATTATCATTTGTAGGGAACAATTGTAAAGGGAACGATACTCGTACTCGATCAAGATTTTTGGGTTTGTAGAGATCTCGTGTTATGTCTTTCAGGTAGAATGGGGTCAGGTGATGTTTTGCACTGTTTCAGATGGTGTTTTGAATAACTGCGAAAGATCTGGATACAGACTGTTAAATCAAGTTCTTATTATGCTAGTCCGTACATCATCATTTCCTTTTCTGTGTAGTCCTCTCTATTTACTTATTTTACCACTTTCCATGTAGATGGCAATCCAGTATAGATTTCGTCTTCTCAAGGCAATGGTTTCGCGGACAAGATGGAACTTATAGTAAGTCAATAATGAAATGAACGGTTTTTAAAGTAATGAGTTGATAAATTTTTAACACTTTTTAACAAGTCCCCTACACTTACAACGAGCAATATAATAATTTCAGTTGTTTTCTTTTCTTTCTTTTTTTAAGCTAAATACATTTGTGGTTTTCTTTTGCAGCAATCTTGCAATTTCCGGCCATTCATAAGAAGCGACCTCCAAAATCAGGATATCATCGCACAAAAATCAATCGTCAGTGGCATCTTTATCCCTTCTCACATGTCTGAAGCTCATTTTAGTCCTTTTACTTGAAATTTTGTAATCTTCTAAAGTCGGAAGTATTTTTATTCCAGCTTCCAATGCTGTTTGTCATTTGAAATTGCAGTCTGTTGTGAATTTTTAGTTCCTTTGTTGCTTGGGAAAATGATATTTTTCCTTGATGCAGTCTGATTTCGTTCAAAATAAGAGACCAACTCGAACATGCATAGTGTAGTTGGCGTTATTTCTGTTTTGAATTTTCTATTTTCTTGTGATTGGTAGCTTCAACTTGGGAGATAAGAAATTTAAATGCACCCATGGGTGCAAACTCTGCAAGATCTCTTGTGACCCAAATGCTAGAGATACATGAGGTGGGCTGGTGGAGATGGAAGAAGAATAGCTGCTCAAAGTTTGAAAAAACCATTCCTTATGCATTACTGTCCCAAGTCTCAGGTAATTATGTTTTTTAGTTTCTTTCTTTATCTTTTAATATATATTAAAATCTTCCAGAATTAAGACGACGTATCCCTCCTACCAACAGGATTTTGTCTTCCGAGCCTAAATTATTGAATTGTCAAGCCATAATGCATTTGGCTGTGGGAGTAACTGTTATTACTTGTTTGAGACCTTGCACATTTTAAAAATTTTGATAATACTACTGCTTTTTTAATGATTTGCATCTGGAGGGTGCACTTTTGCCAGCAACAAATATAATTATTCATTGATCTGGGCCGTTGACTCCTGCCTAAGCTTCTTCTTGGAAGTGTAGAAATTTTGGATAATGCATCTTGATGATGTGCTTTGAGTAGAAAAAAGGAACCATGTTACTTTATTAGTTGTAAACTGGGGAATGTTTAGGTATATTATTGGTTACTGCAAACCTATACATTACAGTTGTTCAAGAAAGACATTATTTTTAAGTATAAATGTTATACTTATAACATATACAAAGAGATGCGCCAAAATAGGGATTACACCCAAATAGAGATCGGGAGGCATTACTTGGATTGATCTTATCATGGACATGATATTATGTTGTAACCTTAGGCAGCTGTAAGTTCTGGAGTTTTCAATTCTGTGGCAAACTACAATGCAATTAAGCATCTTTCTGGTTGTTCACCAGGACTGAAGGAATTTATTGGAGCAAATCCAGTTTTAAAAGTGGAACGTTCCAGCATGGTTGTCAATGCAAAGGTATCTGATGGTTTCATCTCCAGCAGTGATTATGAGGATGCTTCAGATGAAGAGTTTTACGACGCAGCTGGTGCTGAAGAATCATCATCATCTTCGTCAGAAGAAAGTGAGGATGACAAGCCAGCAAAGAAGGTATTGTTTTTTGTTTATGTTCTGTTTGAGCACTGTGCACCAGATAGGTAATGAAGGGCAGTAATTTGATCTGCTCCAGCTTGTTGGTGATAGAAATAGAAATGATTAACATAAAGCCTTGCAACATGTGGCAGGACACAAAAGTGAAACTAAAGAATGTTTCATGGGCCATCGCAAGCTTAGCTTTGAAGAGAAATGCAGGTATAATGACACATCGGTGTGCTCATTTCTGCTCAATGTCAATTATTTTATTGCTCCATTTAAATGTTTTATGGTTTAGTTTATCATCCTCATTACTGTCATGCGCTTTCATTGCTTTAGTTTCCTGTCAAAGTATGTTACTGCAAAGTATTGGAAAACAGCAGCTGGAAATAACTATTATTTATGCACAGTACACTTAATAACCAATTCTGATTATGATGGGAGGTATAATAGAAAAGGTTTTATGTTTCTTTGTTTTTTTAAGGGATTTAAGAATCTATCGTTATTCAAACTTTAGACCTGATATAATTCCTCTTGGTGTAAGGTAGAGTTTATGTCACTTCTTGTGTAGTTTTTGTGCAGTCATGTGTTTCTCCTAATACTGCTATTGGTTACATTCTTTTTATTTTGAAAACCAAACCGTTTATAATGCAGTTGTGGATGCAAATAAGGAATTGGATTCTGGCGTGCCTCCAGTTAGTATTGATTCAAACCAGTTTCGTCCCATTCTTCGGAAAGCAAAGGATGACAATGATTCAAACTGTTGGTCTAGTCCTAATGGGACAGGCTTCAAGATTCGAGGAAAGACTTACTTAAAAGATTACACTAAGGTGATATTTTTTTGTTTTTGTTGTGCCATTGAACTAATATGTTTTTATATTTGTTCTATGATAACTATTCGTTCTTTGTCCTAGTTCCTTGTCTTTTTTTATTTGGCGCATAACTGTTTGGTCCAGTCATTTTAAATGCCGTCCATCTTTCCAGGTTATGGGAGGAGAACCCCTTCTGCAGCTAATAGGAGTGGATTGGTTCAAAGTTGACACCACAGCAGACCGTGTTGCCTTACATCCTAGGTGCTTGGTACAGGTGGGAACTGACTAACTGAAATTATTTCCTCTTTGGTTATTATATCAGGGAGTCCTGGGGAAACCAATTGTTTCTTTACATTGGCTTGACATAGACTTGTTTGTTGTCTTCTGTACATATTGTGTGGATCCTTGGAAACATTTATGACTGACATATAATCAGAATTGAGAAGCATTTTTCTTGCCTTATTAGATTATTGATATCAAGTCAAGGTTGCAAAGTGTCAGTTGTTGGGAAACTTAATGCATGAGCTTGTTCTTATGTCTACTATCAAATTATCTGGCATAAGTTAGCATCGTTCTTTTTCAACATCAGTAACAACAACAATAATCAAGTTATGGCCCCACCTAATAGAGTTGGCGAAATAGATGTTAGTAAGACAATTTGCTTTGTCGTATTATCCTCTTCAGTGGCCATATCTTAGTCCTCTCTATTAGTTTGCCACCAAGTTCTATAAGGTTTCTTTTATGCCTCTCAGTGTAGTTATCTTCCTTGTTCTGTCATCAGATAACAAAGTGTCGTTTGCATGACAAAAATCGCCTTCATTAGGACTCCTAGTCTTTGTCATTTACTTTTCAGCCATTTTTTATACTCAAGATTTATTACTTGCTTTTTTTTTTTTACTTGTCCCTTAATCTTTTCGGTACCCATGGTAGACATGAATTTCTTCTCTCAATTATTAAGAACCAATTGTCTAATCCTTTTATTTATGGAACCTAAATATTCTAATTGATTCTAGACTGAGCAGTCTTATAGACAGATGCTCGTATATCAGAGAACATGACTGAAATAGCCAATTCCATCTTTTATAAACTTAGGCATCCGCCCCATATGTAATAGCCAAGCATTAGCTGCTGATTAGCCGACTAGGTACTTTGATCTGAGAAGAAAAAACATTAGCCATATCTCTTATTCTATATGTATGGTGGCTGAATATTGCAGGAATGATAAATGGAGAAGTAATTATTCTGTTTCTTGTCCATTCTGTATTGCAGACAGAAGCAGGGAAGAAGCTTCCTTTTGTCCTACTTGTTAATCTCCAGGTATGCATTGCATCATGCACAGTTTGTTAATTGTTTTACTTGGCATGGGTATTGCTCTTGCTAATGCCTAGGTTGTGCATGCTGGTCAAATATCAAATTATGTAATGCAATGGTGCATTCAGTTTCAAGAACCAGAACTTCTCTTTTACCTGTTAGAAATTTCCAGCAGTCTAGGTTCCCACGTTAAGGATCTTCCTTTATCATTCTCTTCCAAGTATGAATTACCATGTGATTTTTCTTAGAAATTGAAATAGTAATGCAGTGTTTGCCATCCTTGATAATTAACTATGATAAGCCAACAACTGGCAAACTATTTACTAGTTTCAAATGTTCTTATCATGTATTGTGGGATATGAGTTTCTGAAACATGAGCTTATTTCAGCTGCTGGTCATTCTCCTCAGACTGATATATGGGTTCCAATTTTCTATCTTCGCTAGATATACATCATGTCTTTTAAATGCACATGAGAATTAGGTTTAATTTTAGATGAATTAGTGCTACCAATTTTTTAGATTATAAGTTGTATGTGAATAATTTACATTTATATTGCATTGCGTCATATTCTGTTCTGATTACATTATGATGTTTAGAAGCCAGGTGTGGACTGACTTTTCCTTTCTTCTCGGCGTCAGATACCTGCAACCCCGAATTATAGCTTGGTTATCTACTATGCATCTGATAGGCCGGTGAATGAAAGTTCCCTCTTGGGTAAATTTGTTAATGGAACTGACATGTTCCGGGATTCTCGATTCAAACTGATTCCTAGTATAGTTGAGGTAATTATATATCCTCTTTCCACTCTATTGTAGCTCCTTTACTTTTTACTTTTGATGATCTCTACTTGAGCTCATTGCTATTGACAATGAGTAGGGATATTGGATGGTCAAGCGAGCAGTTGGAACAAAAGCTTGCCTGTTAGGAAAAGCTGTTACCTGCAAGTATTTCAGACAAGACAATTTTTTGGAGGTAGTTACTTTCGCAGGCCTTGTACACATTGCAATACTTCAAAAAGAATCCAGTCACCATGATCTTCTCATATATTGTAAGAGCTTTTGTGAGGGATAAGCATTGTTTGCTTGATCGATACTTGGTCGCTAGACACAGTCATACTAAATGATAGGTACCAACAAAAGTTTGTGGCATTTATGTGTTTGTGTGCGCATATGTGTGTGCACGTGGCCTAATTCTGATCAACCTCTGGAATTGAAATCTGAAGTTGGTGTGATGACTTCTGTTTGTATAACTTGTGATGGACCACCTTTTAATTGTTGACCAATATATAAATGAAACAATCAAGTTATTGGTCAAATAGAAGGCAACATTTGCTCATCAACATTTGTAATCCATGCTGTGTTTTTTTCTTTGTTGCGTGTACAACAATTGGGTTGATAGATTACTTGTGCACCGTTGGTAATGGTCTTCTTCTAGCTACCACTTGCCACTACAAAGTAAATGCTCGTTTCTACCTGATTGTTTTCAATCTGATGCAGATTGATGTGGATATTGGATCATCATCTGTAGCTAGGACTGTCATTGGCCTCGTTTTGGGATATGTCACAAGCTTAGTCGTCGATCTTGCAATTTTAATTGAGGTTAGTACCGTTGCTGATTTCTTTTTTGTGTATCATCCTTTTCCAGTGTTAAGACTTCTTCCAGGTTTTCAATTTCGTCGGATAGATGTTGCTCGGCACTGCTTTTGTTTGTGGCCCTCACTTCCTTGTGAATTGGCTTCAATTTGCTTTTCGAAGATCAATGTTCTTCCCGTCTTAAAATAAATTCAAAACCTTTCATGATTTGGTTGCAGGCGAAGGAGGAGGCGGAGTTGCCTGAATTTATTCTCGGGACTGTCCGGCTCAGTCGTATAAAGCTAGAGTCTGCTGTACCATTGGAGGTTTAAACTCCTCGATGATGGTCCACATCTTTTTCGGATCACTGCCATAATTTTGTGCGAAATCTTACATTTAAGGCCTTCTGCAAGAGTCGGTGTGCCTTGTGTCATCTCAACTCAGGCCATCCTCCTCATTCCAAAGCATACAATTGATATGTATTTATTCGAGCTCGTCCGGAACACCTTGCCTGTCTTTTCTGGGGAAAATATTTCCCATGGTTGGTTTCATTACCATATCCCCATTCATGGGGGCATTTAATTCTTACAGATCCAATGTTCTCTTCCGAACTCGAATTGTGACATAAGAGGATAAAAGTTGCAGCAGTAATCTTCAAAGTACCACCCCCTAGAGCTAGTGCATTTAGATTTGGATTCAATTATAAAGTGTTTCAGCGTAGATAAGAAGCAGATGATTGGGGGTGGTATATGTTGTGTTATATATATCTTTCGATCTCGATTCTGAATATCAAAAATTCAAAAGAGATGTTCAACTTTGGATCGTAAAAAACAATTGAATTAGAAGGCATCTTGTGTTGTTCAACTTAGGGGGCGGACAATGCGACGTCGTTTCTCGTGGGCAATAGGCGGTGGGATATTGGTGGTTTAAAGTGGTGACCATGTTTGTGGCGGTTGCTACTGTCGGTCGGCTTCAGGATTGCTCGAATTAAAATATGGAATGATCTAAGATTAACAGCTTCCCTGTTTTAATGAATGGGAGTAATTTTGCATGAGGCTAAGCTTTTTATTGCCAAATGCCATCTAATTTAGCAGCATAAAGTCTTTTGTAGTACCACTTGACATATGTCTAGTCTAGGATTGAAGTCCAACAAATGCAAGTATGGGCATTTAGCTGTTACCGTGTAGAGAATTTTTTTAATTCCAAAGAAATATTTCCTTATTGGATAAAAATTCCACGGATTTCACAACTACAAAAGAGAAGAACTTCGATAAAATGTAAATGTAAATATTAATGAAATAGTGCTTATAAAACTTTTTTTTTAGAATTTAAAAGAAATATTAAGAAAAATAGCTAATGCATGATGTAGCTCGTCCCGGTGATGTCCCGGTGATGGGATAGGGATCGGGCAGGACAAAGATGGTTTGGGTAATTGTCTATAGACCTAATTGATTTAAATTGGCTAAAATTTGACTCGATTGATGAATTTTTTATCTCATAATACTAAAGTAAATTTTCGGCTACATATACTTAAAGTTATTTTTCCATAAGAAAAATATATACAAAACATCCTCAATTCTCATTCGCATAAAGCTTTCCCAACAGTCTCGTAGAGAACATACGCATGTTTTCGCAAAATTAATCGAACATAAATAAGATCAACTCAGATTCAGTGGGGATTACTATGAATCCCCATGATGGGGAGGAGGGTATAAATGGTATACCAATGACTAATTACATCCTAAAAATTAGGAAACTATTTTTTAGAATCCCTTAAATTATGCAGTGAATTTGGTAACCGCCCATATTCAAAAATTGAAATCTCTAACAAATAATTACAACCCAAATCAATCGTTTGATAAATCAAAAATTAAAATCTAAAAAATATTTAACAGAAACGGCATTCTCTAGTCATCACTTTTCTGGTCATTGGCCCCGCCCCATCATCTCCGTTTCTTTGCCGAATCACAGTGTCTCCGCTGATCTTCCTCTTAGCCGATTTACCACCATTCTATTATGGATACTTCAAAGCCAACGTCACATTTGATCGACAGTGGTAGGTCTTCAACACGATAATATCAGGAACTATTGGTACTCATATCAGGAACCATTGGTATCAATATCAGGAACCATTGATACCAATATCAGGAACCAGTGGTACCAATCTTCGTGACAGGAACCATTGGTATCAATGTTCGTGGAACCATTGGTACCAATATCAGTAACCAGTGGTACCAATCTTCGTGGCATACAAAATAGACTGAACAAAATCAGGAACTATTGGTATCAATATCAGGAACCATTGGTACCAATATCACGAACTATTGGTACCAATATCGAAAAATGGTTTGCATGGAGGAAGAGAGAATCGTGACTGACCAGAGAGCGCGAGTAGATGGCACGTTTGCGAGACGAGTCGAGTGGAGAGAACGGCCGGGACAAGACGAGTCGGCTGGAGAACTGCGGCGGCGACCAGGTAAGGGTTTGCGCTAATTTGGAACCGGGCCGAAAGCAAGACCGGGACGGGGAGAAAAATGGTAGGGTTTGAGGAAAGGGAATGACAATCGGCTAACAAGACCGGGATGGGAAGAAAAACGATTGAGGAAAGGGAATGAGGAAATTTTGAATAAAAATCACGATTCTATCTTTCTTAATTTGGGATTGAAAAAATCAAATTCAAAATTTAATTAAATGTTGATAGAGAAAAATCAGGAATAGCATTTAATGTTTTCAATTAGTTAAGATTTGATAAGAAAATAGAATCAATAAAAATATAATTTATTATGCTAATACCAAAATTACCCTCAATCATAACAACCATTAGATTATAAATTTAAGAACCCAGTTTTGATCTAACAATCTAAACCTAATCCCTATGGTGGGGATGTCATTTTAGACATCCCCACTAAATCCTATTTCAAATAAGATCAAGACAATATTACACAATCATTAATGGCTGCACACAATATGGCATCATTCAATTTTTGTTTCCATGGATACCAAAAAAGATAGAAATAAGATTAACAAATATAGTAATGTGATTAACAACATTTCCATACAAAGAATATAATTTTGAAATTACAATTTAATTGATTAAGTAGTGCGTTTGTGATGTCTTTGTTGGGATGGATAAGATCTAAAAAAGAGTACTGTCAACTTGAAATCTGATCACTCTTTCGACCTCAAAATACAACATTATATCTCGAATCCAAAATTTGATTTTGACTTTGACCATCTATGAAATAGAAAACGTACAAAAAAGGGACCAAATATTTCACGCCAAACCTACAATGTCTTGCAAGAAACGTAGGTTTAAGGTTTCATAAATGTAAATTGTATCAAGAAAATCACTCATAAAATAAAAGTGGGATAACAACCAAAACATCTCTCCTCTTCCAATTCTATGAACGAAAACACACAATTATGATCCAGCCCTAATTAACTTTCTTTATTTGTGAAATTTTTTCCAGAAAAATAGCGCATTGACTTGACTTGACTATGCTTCGTAATAAAGGCAAATTGGCTCAGTGTCCTTTATTACAGCTTTACTCCCCAGCCCCAACCCAACCAAGGAAAGTGTAATAATAATAATAATATAATAATAATAATATCGACGACGAGGACGACGACTCTCTCTCTTCCCTTTCCTTTACTTTTGACTGACTCACCTCCCTCCTCGGATTTTGCACTAATTCTTTCGATTCTCTCTCTAAGGAGGCAATTGAAAGAGAGAGAAAAAGAAAGAAACAAGTGAAAAAGAACGGAACTTGTCCAAAGGGTATACACATAGATTCTTGTCCAAGTCAGCATTCTATTCTAAGCCATGACCGACGACGGGGAAGAAGACAGCTTAAGAAGTGAAGCAGAGGAGGCCTCTGATGAGAAGGATCCTAGGATTATCGCTAGAAAGTATGCTACTTTATGCTCTTTTCTTTTCTTTTCTTGGTTTCTGTTCTCTGGGTTGTTGTTGTTGTTGGGGAAGGAAAAAAAAGGAAGGAAGCTGTTGTTGTGTGTTGGTTTTGGAGATAATTGAAGTAAATTAATGGGTTTTCGACTTTGATCACGAAAGGGGTGGCCTTGTTTTGCATTTTGTTGTGGTGGTGGGGTTGGTGTTGGTCCTCTTGTTGGGTTTGTTTAGGTGCATTGTCTTGGTTATTCTGTGTGATAAAAAAGGTGGTGGTGCGTTTTTCTTTTCTTTGTTTCTGTTCTGAGTTGTTGGGGAAGGAAGCTGTTGTATGTTTGGTTTCGGAGAAAACGGAAGGAAATTGGTGGGTTTTGGACTTTGATCACGAGGGGGCTGGTCTTGTTTCGCCTTTGATCACAACTGGGGTTGGCATTGTCTTGGTTGTTCTTTGTGATGAAAAGGTGGTGTGCTTTTTGTCTCTGTTTCCTCTTTCTTGTTTGTGGAACTAAGGTGTCGTGTTTACAATCAAAGCAAAGAGCTAACGCATTGTTGAGTGGTTCTAAATGATGTCTTGCTACTTGATTCTAGCCTTATTGTTTGTCTAGAATTTGTTTGCCTGATTCAGGAATTGTTCGGTCTTAATCTCGGAAGATATTTTGTGTTCCTTTTTCGCTTATGGAAGGTATCAGTTGGAATTGTGCAAGAAAGCTTTGGAGGAGAACGTGATTGTTTATCTCGGGACTGGCTGTGGCAAGACTCACATTGCTGTCCTGCTCATGTATGAGTTGCGACACTTGGTGAAGGCACCTCAGAAACGTGTATGCATCTTTCTTGCCCCGACAGTTGCCCTGGTTCATCAGGTGAGGTTTAACAGTTTATGGAGTTCTGTTTTTTGGTATTTGAACTGGATGATGTTTGCACTGAGAAAGAGCTTTTATCGTCTTCACCTTGCTTTTGTGTTGGAAGTGCAGCAAGCCAAGGTTATAGAAAGTTCTGTTGATTTCACCGTTGGAATTCATTGTGGGAGCAGCAGGCACTTGAAGAGCCATAGTGACTGGGAACAAGAGATAGAGGAGCACGAGGTTGGTGCATTTCTCATTGATGCCTATCAGAGAACATGCAATACTTTTTCTGTATCTGAAACTCAGTATATATTTTATGCATTATTATTCTGTACCTTGTCACCAATGATATCTAAGTTAGTGAAATGCGTTGCTGGAGTGATACCAGATGCATGTACCGCTGATTTATAACCTCTATTGACAAATCATAAGTGTTAAATTAATCGAAGATATGCACCTCCTAAGTCCACCAATCTACTTAGTTACGCTGTCATGTTCACGGATTTTGCTTGCAGGTTCTTGTCATGACACCTCAGATACTACTGCATAACCTAAGCCATAGTTTCATGAAGATGGATTTTATTGCTGTTCTGATATTTGACGAGTGTCATCATGCGCAAATCAAAAGCAGTCATCCTTATGCTGAGATTATGAAAGTATGACATGTACATTTTTTTTTTTATCTCTTTGTACGTAGAAACTAGAAGGCATAGGCCTCTCTCTCTGAAATAACATTATTCTTATATACACTTCTAGGTATTTTATAAGGGCCCTGATGGAAAACTTCCTCGTATATTTGGTATGACGGCTTCACCTGTCGTTGGAAAAGGTAAGTTTGAAGAAAACCAGATTGGGTCCAAACTTAACTAAAACTTAACTGACAAGATTCTGATGCCGTCACTTAAATGCATCAAAAGTTTATCAGTTGTCAGTACGTGCTTTGCATTTGATGATTCGATAAGAACCAACATAAAAAGAGAAGTACTTGTGACCATATTAATTTTAGATTTTATATAATTTTGGGTTTCTGCATTTCCTGCTAAAAATTATTTATTATATCCATCAACTTATCAAAGTATGTTAAAAATTTAGGTGCTTCTAGTCGGGAAAATTTAGCCAAAAGCATCAACAGCCTTGAAAATCTACTCCAAGCTAAGGTAAGTTCTAAATCCGGGCAAGCATTTTCTGAATTGCTATGGGTTTTTGCATGTAAATGATGGTAGAGATTGCTGTTAATCCTGGTTTTTCTGTTTAAGTGTAGCGGTAAGTAGATAACATACCGTATCTTGCTTGATAGCAGAATGAAAATGGTTATCTTTTCTGTTCATTTTTTATAGAAGAAAGACGCGTTCCTAGCTACTTCAGTGGTGCAGAGGTGGCTGAGTTGACATCAAGAGCTTTTCTATTTATCTGCACATGTCCTTTCTTGTCACTAATCAATTAAAACTGTTACTGATTAAAGCTGAAGAGGATATGGGTCGAATAGCTCCTTGTATGGGAGGAGATGCTAGTTTCTCTGGTCCTCGTATGGGTCCTTTTTTAAGCATTTGTTATTAGTTTCTAGCTAAGCCTATGCAAAGATCATTATATCTTTTTGGATGCATCATGTCATTTAAGAAGCTGCAGTATCAATTAACTGTTAATGAACTTGAATGCTAATTTTTTTAAACTCAGATACCATAGTAGTAAATAAGATTTTTATTTTTCATTTAGGATATTAACATTGCGCTATGATTTTGAATGGTCTTAAGCGTGATTTGCTTCATCTTGTAGGTTTATTCAGTCGGAAACGAAGAAGAGTTGGAAAGTTTTGTAGCGACTCCTGTGATTAAAGTTTATCCATATGCTCCTGCTGCAAGTGGCATATCCGATTTCCGTTCTAAATTTTCCGAAAAGCTCGAGGAGATAAAACGTAAGGTATGTTGATAATAGCATCCTCCCAATTGGCACTAATTTAGAGTAGAATGTTATTGTATACTAAGCTTTTGGGTAAGAGCAGTGCTTGTTGGAAATCCGAAAGAAAACAGAGACCCAAGATAGCCTTCAGACTGTTCGAAGCACAAGAAAGTTGCTTGTAAAATTCCATGACAGCATCATGTTTTGCTTAGATCATCTAGGCCTTTGGGGTGCCTCACAAGTAAGTTTTTTTAACTTCTATTTCTCCTCTATCTTGGTCTCCCTGTTGGTTTTACTTGGACTAGTTTGTTGGTAATAGATACTTATGTAAGAAGCCATCAGAGTGACGATGTGTCCTTAAACTTGATGAGAGTGATAGTTGTTCTAATTTGATAAGCATAGATTGTTTATTATCCCAAATTTGAGTATAGGGTGCTATTTGCATTTTATGGACAATTGACCTTTGTTCCAAGGAAAAAGTGTATGTTTTCCCTTGTAGGCTGTCACAAATAAGAATTTCCTTTTCAAAGTCGTCCATAAGTGGAAGGTGTCAAAGTTTTCGATTTTTTTAGGTAGAAAAGATTAAAATCCTTCGCTGGTTTCGAGGCAAAAAGCCCCCAACTTTTATTAGTCAAACTAGAGAGTAGAATGTGTACAACGAGGTAAGCCTGTACATCAGATACATTTAATCCTTGGGTAGGTTAGAAGTGTTGCTGAAATCAAATACATTAAAATCCTTGCGACCTGAAAACTTTTGTTCTGTTTGTAAATTTACGTGTTTCTTTTCCATTTCAAGGCATGCCAAATTCTATTAAGGGAAGATCACTATGAGTGGAATGAAATAATGGAAGTAGAAACCAGTGGCAGCGACGAGCCAGTGTGCCAGCGGTATCTAGCTCAAGCAGCTAAGATCTTAGAAAGTTATTGCAGAGGAGGTACGTCTACGTCTTGATCAAACTAGTATCCGTCAGCCTATATTTGGCCTGACATGTAATCTTGTTGAATAAATTTCTGCATATTGAATTGTATGCGCTAAAAAAGCTGTACCATCTATTTTTATTTTGTATGCAATAATTTGATAACTGAAATGTGTTAATTAAGATTTGATAAGTTTTGAACTTCAGCATGAAGTGTAGATTGAACTTTTATTCGTCACAGGGAAGCATATATGAATGCATCATTGTCTAGTTTTCATGGTGGCTTCTTTGATAAAGGATGTACAATATTTGGAATCTACCCTGTGACATTTTTGTTGCTGTTTGTTCTAGTAATCGTTTTGTTTTTTTTTTCTATAATTTAGATGTATCCTTTGTAGATGAAATCACATGGAAAGTTTATCACTAAGTTATAATGTAAACCCAAATGCCCTAAAAAAGCTGTCCTATACGCGGTGCAACTTTATCCATTTAAAATCATCAACATTGTAGTTGAGATATCTTCTCGCCTTGTTTAAAGTTTACACAAATGTGTACTTTGGTAAGGTTGTCACTTATTTCGGGTTAATTAAATGCAAAGATTGTGTTTCACTTGTGTGGCTTCCTGTTTGTTCTGCTTGTAGATGGTGGTTCTGCTAATCTATCACAGGTGGAGGTTTTAAAGGAGCCTTTTTTCTCCTCAAAGATTTTACGTCTAATTGGAATACTCTCCTCTTTCAGGTTTTGGTCAATTCTTATCTGAGATGCTGTGATTGAATATGTGTAACTTGTGCTTAATTGAAATTTTCAGAATGATTCTTTTTAACTTTCCATAGTTGCTGACAAAGTTAGGATTTTCATTATGTATATACATGTAGGCACGACTTTAACTTGCTTGTTGCTTTAAACTATATCTGTCAGATTATACATTCAACTAAGAATCCATGCAGAAGCTCACTGTTGTATTTTTTAGTCTTTCTCCATCGATATTCAGCTGTACTTCTTTTTTCCTTCAACTTGGTGCTATTGGTGTCTCTTTGATTACCAGAACTTGTATTACGATTTATGCTGTTCTAAACAACAGATGCCTTTATTAGCAAAACAAGGAAAAACAACAGATTTGTTTTACACTAAGGAGTTCATTGTCTTAATTGTTGATTGTATGTTTGCATGCTATAATCGGTCGTTTTGTTTACTATTCCATTGTGTTTGATACAAAAGATCGAGGAATGAGGTGGAAAAAGACTTCTTAATACTTTTATTTTGTTTTCATGTTTCAGGTTGCAACCAAATATGAAATGTATAGTTTTTGTCAACAGGATTGTGACTGCAAGATCTCTATCTTTCATACTACAAAATCTTAAGCATTTGGCATTTTGGAAGTGTGATTATCTTGTTGGGGTTCATTCTGGAGTGAAGAGCATGTCAAGGAAGAGCATGAACAAAATTCTCGATAACTTCAGGAGCAGAAAGGTATTATCAAGGTTTATTATCTCAACTATGTGAATAACGGCAATTTATAAAGAAAGAAGAAAGAGAGCAAATTTGTAGACGAAATGTTTTTCTTTGCATGTGGGTTACTCTAGTGCATGTTTCAGGAGTCTGAAGCATGCACTATATATTGTTGCTATGCACAGTCAGGAGCTTCTGAAAGAAATTTTTGTGGCACCTGATTTAAAAAAAACTTCTTTTATTTTCCCATGGCTTGGAGTATGTGGCTTGCATTTGTGATGGTATTTCTGTGGTAATATTTGTTACAGTTGAATCTATTGGTTGCAACTAAAGTTGGTGAAGAAGGACTTGACATTCAGACATGCTGTCTAGTCATCAGATATGATCTTCCAGAAACTGTTGCAAGCTTTATACAGTCTAGAGGTCGAGCACGGATGGCCAAATCTGAATATGCGTTTTTGGTGAACAGGTGGATTTTGCAAGTCTTTCTTTCAGATTTTTTTTCCTTCTTGTGGTACTTTTGAAAAAACAGTGTTTTCTTGAAACTGCAGTGGGGACCAGAAGGATCTAGACCTCATTGAGAATTTCCAGAAGAGTGAAGCTCGGATGAATGTGGAGATCTCTTGTAGAACATCTGATGACGCTTTTGTTTCTCCTGAAGAAAGAGTTTATAAAATCAGTGCCTCTGGAGCTACCATCACTTCTGCATATAGCATTTCACTGCTGCACCATTATTGTTCAAAACTGCCTCATGATGAGTATGCCTCTTCTGTTCCTTGGAATCGAAACAATTTTTTTGTGTAGCATGCAGTGTTTAAAAAACTTATCGGTCTCGTTCCCTAATTGCAGATACTTTGACCCCAAGCCAAATTTCTATTATAGAGATGATTTAGGGGGTACTGTGTGCAACATAATCTTACCCTGCAATGCTCCCATCCACGAGGTTCTTAGTGCACCACAATCTTCAATGGAGGCTGCTAAAAGAGATGCCTGTCTGAATGCAATTGAACAACTGCATAAACTGGGTGCTTTGAACAATTTTCTCTTGCCAGAACCAGAGGTTGCTGAAGATGATGGATCATGTTTTACACATTCCAGATGCTCTGAAGGTAGGGACATGGTCACTATCAACTTAGTTTTTTTCTTTTTTTCTTTTTCAGTATCATTGTTTATATGACCAGCCATGCCAATTCCTTATTGTTAGAAGAAGAGACACAAGGAGAAACGTATGAAATGCTTATTCCATTGGTACTGAAGCGACCAGGCAACGTGGATGGTGCAGTCCGGCTTTACTGTTATTTTTTAGATTTTTCCCCAATTCCCATTGATAGAAACTACTTTCCCTTTGGCCTCTTTGTGAAGGCCCCTCTACCTCTGGAGGCAGAGAGGTTAGATATTGACCTTCATTTGGACCGAGGAAGATCTGTGATTACCAAGCTTGTTCCATCTGGAATGACAGTTTTTGACAGAGATGAGGTACATTTTGTTGTGCAGTTACTTTCGTCATGGTTATGAGCAACACCTGACCTGGTTTTATGTTTACAGATCATGAGTGCGCAGAATTTCCAAGAAATGTACCTCAAGGTCATTCTTGACCGGTCTGAATTCGCTACTGAATATGTTAAGCTGGGACCGGATGCTTCTCCAGTGTCAAGTTCTACATTCTATCTCTTGCTTCCTGTTATTCTGGACGGTCGTGCAAATGAAGTGAAGGTGGAATGGAATGTCATAAGGAAATGTTTGTCATCTCCTGTGTTTGGGCGTTCACAGAATGTAATGAACAAGGAAGTTCTTTCCGAATCTATGTTGCAACTTGCTAATGGTTCCAGAAGTGTATGTGATATAAAAAATAGTTTGGTATACGTTCCATATCAGGACAAGTTCTACTTCATTAGTGGCATTGTTTCAGAAAAGGATGCTTTCAGCCCATTTAAATCTTCATGCCCTGAGAGCCATATGGAGCACTTAGATGCCACGTAAGTGACGATCTACTTATCATTTTGTTTAACCAATGTTGTTCGGTCCTTCATTGTTTCCTGTCATTTACCACCTCTTTCAACCATTTTGGGTAAGTTTGCATCATCAGGAGAAGTTAAGTTAATGACTTGGTAGATCTTTTTACTTATCCGCTAGGCCCAACTACTTCAGTTCACAATGTTGAAAATGTCAACATGTCGTATTAAACCAAGGCCTATTATATCAAAATTTGCACTGTTCAACTTAATGTAGTGTTAAGAAACGGACCTCGTGATCAAAGCTGCTCTACTCCCGTGTTATCCACACTAAAATCTTGAACTGGTAGATGGTAGAACTCTTTGAGTTAGTACTGGACACAATTAACTACTTTTCTGTGTGCGACATTCTGGCAATTCAAAAACAGCATCTTTTCAAATGCAATTATTCCTAATAATCTGGGGATTCATAACACGCTTTTGGTGTCAGCTTTGACATTCATCTTAAATATCCGAAACAACATCTTCTACGTGCTAAACAACTCTTTAGTCTACGCAACTTGCTGCACGAGCGAGGGCATGGAACATTAGGTATGCTTCTTATTGACATTTCTTTCAAGTCTTCCCTTTTTTTAATTGGTCGTGACACGTGTTTTAGTCTTCTTTGTATGGCAAGTAGTTGATGTTCATTTTATAATATTGATTTGTAATTAAGAAACTGCATGGAAAATCAGTGCAACTTAATTCCTAGTTAATTTTTCTGCAAACAGTCGCCAGCATGTGCATAGTCAGTTTGAACTTCTCGTGTAGATTGGTGGTGCATTGTCGGGTCCCTGAGTTGTGGATTAACTAACATATGAATTTGCATATGATATTGGCTTCCCTTCTTTCCTTGCAAGTTTTCATTCATGTAATTGCTAACATCTGCACTTAATATGTCGACAGAAGCAAATGAGAAGGAAGAACACTCGATTGATTTGGTTCCTGAGCTTTGTGAATTGAAGATAACAGCATTCTCTAAAGAGATTGGCAGTTCAATTTCACTGTTGCCGTCAATTATGCATCGTCTCGAGAACTTTCTTGTTGCTATTGAACTGAAGCGTGTATTATCTGAGGCATTCCCGGAGGGATCTAGAGTTACTGCTCAACGAGTACGTTGAATTTGGTGGTGTACTGCTGTTTGTTAGTAATCTCGTTTGCAGAACCCCCTTTTGTTTTTGCTGTTAACAGTGATTATATCTAAATTTATCAGGTCTTAGAAGCCCTTACCACAGAAAACTGCCAAGAAGGATTTTCTCTTGAAAGACTGGAGATACTTGGTGATGGTTTCCTCAAATTTGTGGTGGCCAGAAATCTTTTTTTGTCACATGCTACACTTGATGAAGGGGAACTAACTAGAAGGCGTTCAAATTCAGTAAACAACGAGAACTTGTTCCACGTTGCCATTAACCGCAACTTACAGGTAATGGGATCTTCAAAATGATTTTTACTACTTGAGCAATATTTTTTCCCTTTACGTTTTGGTGCATGGCGACTGCATAATGGGGATGGACTGCCAGAAACAATACCTATTTTGATGTCATTGGACATACTTTTAAAGGAAAAAATAGGTTGTCTCATTTGATTGTATGGTGTTTGAGATTTAAAGTGATGGAGCAGTAATCGAGCATACTTGTCTTTTTTTTTCATCTGGCTTGGAATCAGCAATTGATTTCTTAAGATACGATTTTTTTTTTAAATGTGATGAACCAAGCCAAATCCCTATGGTAATAGCAGCACAAGAGATTCGCGGACTAAGCCAACAGGATTGTACCCTTTCTTTCAGGTGTATGTACGCGACCAGCCATTTGATCCTTGCCAATTCTTTGCTGTTGGTCGTCCTTGCCTTGCTATTTGCACCGATGAAACACAGAAAAGCATCCATTTGCCTCTCATGAGCCCTGCAGAAGGTCAAGCAATTGCTACTGAAGTCAGATGTAGCAAGGGTCACCATTTTCTGCGCAAGAAAACAATTGCCGATGTCGTTGAAGCTCTAGTAGGAGCATTTTTAGTTGATAGTGGCTTCAAAGCTGCAACTGCATTCCTCAGATGGATTGGTATCGAAGTGGATTTTGATGCTACCCAAGTCATCAATCTTTGCCGAGAAAGCCTCAAGTACATGGATCATTTTGAAGATTCAGTGGACATTGTTGGGCTTGAAAATTCATTGGGTTGTAAGTTTCACTGTAAAGGTCTGCTTGTACAGGCTTTCGTTCATCCTTCTTACAACAAGCATGAAGGGGGTTGCTACCAGGTATCTAGTTTCTCTCATCCTCGTCGTCGCATTTCATGTTTTGGGAGAATTTTGTAAAGCCTTCTACAAAGATATTTGTAATAATATTTAGTCATTTCAATTCAGAGACTGGAGTTTCTTGGAGACGCTGTATTGGACTATGCCATCACATCTTATCTGTTTTCTGCTTATCCAAAGCTGAAGCCTGGCCAATTGACAGATCTTAGATCAGCACTGGTGAATAACAGAGCCTTCGCTACTGTTGCAATTAACCAGTGTTTCCAAAAGTTCATTGTCTGTGATTCACCTAACCTCTGTGAGGCAATTGAAAAGTATGTGAACTTTGTACGGGAAACACCTGTATCAAAAGGGGGTCTTCATGCAGAGCCAAAATGTCCAAAGGTATTTGCTGCCGCCATTTCCTTTCTAAATCATTTATAGCTTGGGATGGTCTGAACAAGTACTCCAAGGCTATTGTGATGCAAGTGGTTTGTCTTTTTTTGTTTTTAATTTTTTTTACATGTTATGGATCCTGTGGGATTTCTCTTCCTCAATTTTGCTTTCAGGCTCTCGGTGACTTGGTGGAATCTTGTATGGGAGCTTTTCTTCTTGATTCAGGGATGGATTTGAATAAAGTATGGAAGTTAATGCTATCTTTCCTGAATCCAAGGATGGCATTTTCCAATATCCAGTTAAATCCTACGCGGGAACTACAAGAAATTTGTCAATCTCGTAACTGGGACCTGCAGTTTCCTGCAAAAAAGAAGGGACGAATCTTTGTTGTCGAAGGAAAACTGAGTGGTAAAGATGTTTCTCTTGCTGTTTCCACAATCAACTCAAGTAAAAGAGAAGCCACCAGAATTGCTTCAGAACTGATATTAGCGAGATTGAAGGTACCATGGTCAACACAGCTATTACTGCTTCCCGAACTATTCTAAGGAACTGAATAGTTTCTTTTTTGGTTTTAAATCGTGCTTTTAAATGTCGATATGCAGGAGCAGGGCTACGCTTCCAAGTCTAACTATTTAGAGGAAATTCTGAAGTCCAGCTGCAAGATGGAAGCCAAGTTAATTGGGTTCGATGAAAGTCCAGTGGATGTTATTTCTGCTCTTAGCATTGATTTCGGGAACCTGATGATTCAGGAATCTTTTACGGACAACTCCGGGGCCATTAATGATTCAATCTCTAGGGTAATTAGAGCTTCCCCATCTGACATCACAGCTAATACTGGAAGATTGCCGTCCCTTCCAAATTTGGTGGAAGAGCTCTCCAGAGAGATCGTGGTGGAACCGGAGGCTAACTTACTTGCTAAAGGTTCGTTGTGTTTGTTATTATGCTTAACAGCAGAAGTATAGAGATTCTAACCTTGATTTAATGAATTTGCAGGTGTTTGTAATCGTGGATCAGCTAGATCATGCTTGTTTGAAATATGCGCTGCTAACCATTGGAAACCCCCAGTGTTTGAATGTTGCCATGAGGAAGGACTAAGCCACTTGAAATCGTAAGATCTATGGCGCCTGTTAGTTTTTTACTAATATAGTATATCTCATGTCGTCAGGAGGCTGAATAATAGGGACGAGATAGTTAGGAATGCGTTATACATGATATGAATTAGCCATTTAATATCCTTGCAGAAATTGATGAACTACTACTTCCCTTTACTTGAACTTTCTTTTACTTTGACCTTTTATTCAGAACCAGGAGGGCGATCAATACTTTTGTTAAATTGTTGTGCAGTTTCACATTTAAGGTCATCTTACAAATCGAAGATGTGGAAGACATAGTTATGGAATGTTTCGGTGCGGCTCGAACTTCTAAGAAAGCCGCAGCTGAGCATGCTGCAGAAGGGGCACTGTGGTACTTGAAAAATGAAGGGTACCTGATACCCAACTGACCATCCCTACAGGACTTTCCGACCCAGAAGCCAATCAACTTTGCGACTATTGCTGATCCTAGCTGGTCTGAAGAATGTTTGAATTCACAACTTGCTGTTAAAATGTAGTGTTTTGATCTTCTGACCGACCGCGTTCCTGGGAGCTGCCATCTACAAATGTAAATGCAAGCTCTCATCTGATCTAAGTTACTGATGGAGCTTAGGCAACTATAGTTATTTAGACCATTTTGAAGTGAAGATGGGTTTGGCCCCACCTAGTAGAATATACATATATACATTAGACAATTATCTTTATACACATTGTAATGACAAAGCATTATCTGGTTATATATTCATCAGATTTCTGAAATTGACTTCAGATCTTATGATACAAGTCAGTTTTATATATTATGTCTTAATCACAAGTAAATATGAGAGAGAAGTGGAAGTACGAAAAATGAACTTGCAAGTACAGCAACAATCAGAAATAGAGTACTGAAGTCAGTTTTTTTTTTCTTTATTTCTCCCCTTTCTTTTTTTTAATTATTCTCATCCCTGTTTTTTTTGTTATACAAGTTTCCCCTTTTTCATTTCCCCACTCTATTGCCTCCCTCGGTTACAATAAAACATCCCTATAATAAAAATTTAGTACAATCCAAGGTCCCTTGATCCTCTTTATACTGTGTAGTGTTGCTGGATGGTTTCAATATCAAGGCCCTTGAGCTTCACCACTGACTCAACATGCCCCTTCAATGTGTGAAGCTCCCTGAGCCTGTATGAAATTACAATTTTTTTTAAGAAAACCTTAAAAGAAGCTTGTCTTCCAAGAAATTAACAGAAGCTATAGAAAGCTTCACAATGCAGGGGATATGTAGATGGTGTGTCAAGCAGCAGACCTGGCTACTTCGGCCCTCCTCTTCGCCTGCTCGGCGAGCTCACTTAGCTCCCTGTAGCTGGTCTTGTCATTGAGCAAGGCTTCGGTTGTCTGGAGGCCGTGGAGCGTACGTTGAGCCAATGCCCATTGAGCCTCCCTCTCACCTTTTCCATAGTCCTTCTTGGATGTGAAGGCAGTCTGCATAGTGACAAGCATTTTTCATTATGTTTTATGAGCTTGTGAATATGATATGCCAATCAACCACATTCGTTGAGTAACCATAGATGAAATGATGTTGAACTGACCCTCTTCTCGAAAACGTTGTCCCAGGCTCTGCCACTCAGTGCATATCGGATCACGAACTTGAGGACGTCGAGGGGGAAGTAGGTGATGACACTGAAGATCCAGATGACTCCTGCCCATCCCCAGCCAATGCCTTCCATCCTTGCAAATCCCCATGTCGCGTACACAGCAATGACTGTAGCCACCTTCATATTCAAAGCAAGTACAAACAAATTTAGAACAAAGTAGGAACTTGGCATCGGTTTCTACAACAAGAGCACGCTCAATGCGACAAGATACTAACCAACTGAGCGGCGACGAAGGCACCGAGAAGCAAGAGGCCCGGGCGTTCTACGAAGGACCAACTTCTTGATCGGGTGACAAAGATGAGAGCCTGGCTGATGATGCTCACTTGCAGGTAAAGCGCGGCTGTAAGCTCATCTGGCCTGCCCCTGATATCTCTCACTCCAAATGTGTTCTGTTGAAAACAATGGAACCAAATTTTAGTACTCATCTCCAGTTTTTCAAGCTTCCAATTGTCAGTTTTGAGAGTTTAAAAGACGGTATGATCTAAATTCACTTACAGGGAAGAAGGCAGTGTCATGGACAAGCCAGAAGAAGATCACAGTTATGATTGCCATGTAGGCTCCAAGGACAACACCAGTGGCGAAGATTTCCTTGAGCTTCCATGAGTCAGGCACCGGAGATGGCTTGACCCTGTCCTTGGAGATGGTCATGATGGTACCATCATTGAGGATGGCAATGATCAAGACCATGAAAGGCGAGAAGTCAAACTTCCATATCAGCGCGACGAGCATGAACCCGAGCACGATACGGATTGTGATGGATACAGCATAGATGGTGTAGTTCTTCATCCTCTGGAAGATGGCCCTGCTAGTCAGTACAGCGCTGACAATCACACTCAACCCTGGTTCGGTCAGAACGATGTCTGAGGCACTCCGAGCAGCATCGGTAGCATCATCGACAGCAATGCCAATGTCTGCCTTCTTAAGTGCCGGGGCATCGTTCACACCATCTCCGGTCATACCGCAAATGTGCTTCCTCTCTTGAAGCCTCTTCACAATTTCGTATTTGTGCTCTGCAAGTGACCAAAGGCATTTGTTAGTGTTTCGATTTTTCCTCCATTAGTTAGGTCAGAAAAACTTGGGAACAAGTATTACCAGGGAAGACCCCAGCAAATCCATCAGCCTTCTCAATGAGCTCATCAACAGGAATGCTTGCAATGGTTGGATCCTTGCTCTCACCAAGGAGAGAGGATGAAGGGTACATGTTGGTTCCCATTCCGAGCCTTCGGGCAGTCTCCTTGCCAATGGCGAGCTGATCTCCGGTGATCATCTTAACGTTGACACCAAGGTCAAGGGCCCTGCGGATTGTTTCTGCACTGTCGTGCCTGGGAGGGTCAAATAGAGGCAAGAGACCAACAAACTCCCATGGTTCACCGGCGCTTTCCTTTGTCTTCTCCGGAATTGTCTATAAATGAAGAACTGATATTAGTCTCATTTGCAACATCATTGGCAAATGAAATGCCCATTGACGAAGGATGATCTAACCTGACGTGCAACCCCGAGTGAGCGAAGGCCACGATTAGCATACTCGTCAATAATAGCATGAGCCTTCTTCTTGGTTTCTCCCACGAGTCCGCAAAGATCAATTATCTAGACACCAACCAAAGAAGTTAAAACTGATCGATGAACAAGGTTGACTCGGTTTTGCATATGCACGAAATTGGTGAGATCTTACCTGCTCTGGAGCACCCTTGCTGCATCTGTACCAGTTTCCATTGGCATCATAGTATGTGATGGCTGTGCGCTTCTCCACGGGGTTAAAGGGAAGGAAATGCACCTCTGTGATTCCTGCTCTTGCCTGTAAACGGGAAGGAAACCAATGAGCATTTGATCTAACGTTATAAGAAGGGGTCGGGATTTGGCTTTGAAGGTGTAACAAATTCTACTTATCACGAGTCCAGGTGAAGAGACTAAACCAAGTACCTCCTTCGGGTCGGCCAACATCCCAACTATTGAAGTATCAATGGCATCCTGATTTTCAACTCTGGAGGCCCTTGCTGCAGTTAGCACAACACCATCCTTGTCCAAATCTTTGACGAAGATCTGCAAAAATCAACGTTGGTACGAATAAGCACTAGATCATTGTACCATACATGTTTCTCATCCATGTTTTTCCCATGATAAGCACCAACCTCGATGAGGGACTTGTCAACAGTCAGCTTGTTAAGGGTGAGTGTCCCGGTTTTATCGCTGCAGAGGACATCCATGCCAGCCATTTCCTCGATGGCGGTCATTCTCTTGGTGATGGCACCCTGCTGGGACAGGCGGTGCGATCCGATAGCCATTGTCACAGATAAGACTGTAGGCATGGCTATGGGGATTCCACCGATGAGAAGCACCAAGAGGTTGTCAATTCCCTCGCGGTACTTCCTGCCTTGGATCGGATACATCACAATGATCTCAATCAGCATACCGACAGCAATCGAGCAGATGCAGAAGTTACCAATGGCCGTCAGCACCTGATAAATAAAAAGTTGAGGTTAGAAGAGGAATTTAAATTCACAACTCGTGATGATCCTTTTTCTGAAATGGCATCAAAATTCAGAATTTCGTACTTGTTGGAAATGGCCAACATTGTTGGTGCTGTCAACTAGATGAGCTGCCTTGCCAAAGAAGGTATGGACTCCAGTGGCAATAACAACCGCCTCGATTTCGCCCTGCTTGCAAGTTGACCCTGAGAAGACCTCGTCCCCGGGGTTCTTGGTCACAGGCAAGGACTCACCGGTGAGAGCAGACTGATCAATCTTGAGAGGATCTCCTTCCAAAAGACGGGCATCGGCCGGGACAATGTCGCCCAACTTGATGCTGATCATATCTCCTGGAACCAAGAATGCAGCATCCTCCTCACCCCATTTACCATCTCTCAAGACCTACAAGACCATTGAAATTCGGACAATTTAGCATATGATCATCATTGAAAATCACACAACATTAACCATATAAAAGTAATTAGGTACCTTGCATTTGGGAGCAAGGCTGGCCATCAAGGCAGCCGCAGCGTTGCCTGCATTGTTCTCTTCAATGAAGCTGATGGTGGAGTTGATAATGAGGAGGACTGTAATGCCGACGAAGTCCTGCCAATCCGGGGGCTTGCCTCCGCCATTGGCGAGAACAATAGCCATGATGGCGGCTGCCTCCATGACCCACGAGAGGGGATTCCACATGAACCCCAAGAACTTGAGGAGCTTACTCTCCTTTTTCTCCTCAAGCTTGTTGGGGCCAAATATCTGGAGCCTCTTCTCCCCTTCCTCGGAGGATAGCCCCTCTCGGCTGCATTTTAGTTGCGCAAACACTTCCTCCACCGGAATTTTCTCCTGCACAAAACCAACATCTTCAACTTCTCCTGTATATAAGTACATAAATTTCTGCGAATCTCTATATCCGATCCAAAATTTCAAACAAACAACTCGAATCTTAACGAGAAAGGACAGAGGTGACATACAAGATCAACGGTCTCATTCTTAATTTGCTCCAAGGAGATGTCACCCATGACGGAAGACAAAAGGAGGGTCGTGATCAAAGCGGGCGGTCGATCAACAGCGGCGGCGTGTAATGGTGGGGGGCTCTAATGGCAGGCCGACGCCTCGCCAGCCTACCAAAGAGACGAAATGATCAGGGTTAGGGAGATATTGATCTGCTTGGAGAAGGGGACCCGTCTTCCCCAAATAAAGGTCGGAGCCTTTATAGAACGATGAAGGATCGGACATTTCGGGAGCCTGTTGGTTATTATTGTCAGGATTCTGAGGCATTCCTACAAGTGCGGGTTCCATTAGTGGAGCTACATTGCTGTCTCCTCGCAGGCAAGTTGGTGGCCTCAAATTTAGCGGTGTAACTAATCGACGTCTGTTTATTAATTTGCATGTGATTAGAATATGCATGCATGATTAATTCCTCGTTCCATATATGGAATGAACAGAATGTCTTGCGTCGGTTTCATATGTTAGGACCAAAAATGAAACGTAAAGAAGAACCCAAAATTGGAAAGGATTCGGCTTATGCTAAACGACATTAATGGGGCTCATTTTTTTTTTTAATCAAGTAGAATGCTCAATTTAGTTGTCTGATCATTTCGGAATATATAAGAAGATTATAATTGAGTTTCATTCCCCAAGCATCGGATATCATCATCTTTCTATTTTGTGGTTCGACCCGGAACGTATGTAATCAAGCAACCACATTTGATATTTTTAGTGCCAAATCAGCAGAACTAAATAAAGCAATCAGACAAAGACTTGGAATACTTACCAAGCCGCTTCTTCAGATCATTTTAACAAACATCAGTTATAAGTTAAAAAGAACGCACACAATGAAAGATCAGGGCAGCCAATGTGCGTATACTAACGATGGCAAATGAATGTAACTACGAATACAAAGGTATACGATCAACTATTATAGCTGGGACGATAATAGCTAGGATCTACAACCAATGGAAATTTATACCTCACCCAAAGTGAGCATGTAAAGGTAATAGAATAGAAATACATGGAAGATCTCTGATATGTAATTCCCCTTCAACCGAACCGACCAACAACCACCATCATAGCAATAGAGATCAATTTAGAATCTGAGGATCAATTTAGAATCCAAGGCAAGAACATATAGTGTAGGCTCTACCCTGAAATCAATTAATCTGAAGGTAGTGACTAATAAACCAGATGAGGACAATCTAAATTTGGTCAAGCTACGACATCAATAGCATCCATTAGGCATAGAATACCACATTAGGACATGAACAATCAAGGTCCATAAGGAACTCAATCATGAATCAGAGACATCGATAATAAACATATTGAATGAATGAATGAATGACTGCAAATCTAGCGGGAATTAACGGAACTGCAGCTGCAAAGCATTATGACAATAATACAACTCCAGGAATATAGAACGTCTCCATGAGGGTAGTAAAAGAATTGCAGACATCATTAAAACTGCAACAATGACAGTATAAAAATCATCAATATCAAGTTATCAACTACCATTACATCTTTTTCCCAATCAAGTTGCAATCATATTGAAGTTATATGATTGGAGCCACTAATATCATGCAGACCTAGTACTACTGCAGCAGACAACTTGCCTAATCATATTTCGATCGGTCGAACTAAAAAACCTTCTGCCAGCATTCATAAACTCATAGCCAGGTAGCTAATATGAACAAAGCTACAAGCTAGGGGGATCAATTAAAATGCTGGCAAAAAAGACTCATACAAACATATCCAGAGTCAACTTCGCAACAGCGATCAAATTAAGACCATTCGTTGTAGGACAAAACAGTCGACGACTCAAACAGACTAGACACAACATGGTGAACTCGACGAGACACAAAAAAACTCTTGTGCCCGGTGCCCCCAAGAGCACATTGAAGCTATCAGTCAACAATTGCACCGAAGCAAAATCTTTCAATGTACTCAAATCAGTAACAAACAGATAGACATAAATTAAACTGGGGCAAAATGGTCGAAAATAATCATCACTACTCCGAGAATCACCATCAACTTAATTTAGAAGTGCACATTACACCCGAAACATAGCATAGTCTCAAAAATTCCCAAATGAATCCCTTTCTTGTCAACAGAAATTAAAAACAAACACTTAAAAACAGAAGTCCTCGTAAACTGCCTTCCCCTTCCTTCAGTCCAGCTCTCCTCAGAACCCGAGCTTGGTGCGGCGCCAGTGCCTGCGCTTGGCGTTGTACCTGTACAAAAACAAAAATACAGCTTCAAATTAGGCGCGTGTAAGAGACGCGCCGTGGGGAGGGGCGAAGGGAAAGTCGACGGTTACCGGATAGTGTTATCGGTACGCATGCGGATCCAGTGAGGGATGGGCCTGTTCTGCCTCATCTTCTTCGCCAGCTTCTTCTTTATAATAAACGTCTTGTGCGACGGCTACATCACATCACGTCGCGCCAGGGGCAAAACCGACAAAACACAACACGTAGTTAGAAACGGCGTCACTTTGAACGGAGAAGAGAGGAGAGAGAAGGAGGAGAAGGAGAAGGAGGAGGGGTACCATCTTCGCTGGTCCTTCGAGGTGCGGCCTGGAGGCTCTGGAGACGACGAAGTGTTGGCTAGAAGTGAAACCCTAGTTTTTGTTAAACTTTTATAGTTGTTTCTACGGTGCGTTTTGTGGGTCGTGCTTGGGTTTGAAGGGGGAATTTTTGTGGGCTGGTGGGGGCCCATGGGCTAACATATGAGTGGGCATTTTATGGGTAATTTTTTAAAAAAATGGAGACGACTTTTTTTCAACAATTTTTTAATAAATATGCATACTCAATTAATGGAATTTGAGAATGATTTGTTCACGTGAAATACAATTTTTCACTATTTTGATAATTCAATAATTGATTAGCTCAAGTTTGCTAAGTTATTTTTGTTGGGTTATCATATTCTTAAGGTTCCTACAATGGAATGCATCTTTGTTGCAATTAGGGGTGAGCAAAAAATCCATTATCCATAATCCAAATCCGATATCCAAATTTTTTTTTCGGATTCGGACTCGGATAATTTTATTTTCGGATTTGAATTCAGATAATCCAAAAAAATTATTTCGGATTTAGATTTGGATATGGATTTAAAAAAAATAATTTGGATTATCTAAATATCCAAAATATCTAAAATATATATAATAATTTATAGGATTAAAATTGTATATATCTATTAGACTTGGGCCAATTCTTTAGTAATTGAAAAATAAATTAAAAAGTCTATTATTTTTCCTAAAAGGCCACCACTTCATGAGCTGAAAAACACAAATAAAAAATACTTTCAAGTATATTTATTATGTAGTCTAACAAATACCTAAACCTTAAATATTCTAGCCAACACCGAATATATCTACCAGTTTTTTAGTTACGTTTGTTTATTACTTATATATGTCTGTTAAAAATTTGGAAAATCGGATTATTTGATTCCATATCCAAAATAATTTTGGATTTGGAATTTCGGATAATTTTTTATTCGGATTCGGATTCGGATCAAAAAATAGTAATTTTGGAAATTTTGGATAATACAAAATTCGGATAATTCGGATTCGGATAATCCAAATGCTCACCCATAGTTGCAATAGATCTTTTCTATTTACTATAATTTTGCTTCGTTGACAAGTACATAATTACTTTTTTTTTTACTTAACTAGTCTTAAAGAGAAAAAATAGTTGGGATAGTACTCGAGTGAATATTACTTATTCCGAAAAAAAAAAAGTATTCGAGTGAACTTTTTATATAATAGAAAATAGCCAAATATCAGCCAGTTTAAATTGGAAATACTGAAAACATATTATTATTATTGTTTATTTTTTGGAGATTTCCTCAATAATTCAATCATTGGAAAAATGAATAATATTCCAAAATTTGTCGGTCCAATACGATACCTATAAATACCTCCAGGCGGTTTAGGCGTCAGAGAATAATAAGATAAGAGAAGAGA
Source organism: Hypericum perforatum (assembly GCA_012979155.1). Lineage (NCBI taxonomy): Eukaryota > Viridiplantae > Streptophyta > Magnoliopsida > Malpighiales > Hypericaceae > Hypericum > Hypericum perforatum. Next base: position 85,812 of record SOPF01028798.1, on the reverse strand, counting down.
AGAGAGGAGGAGTCGAAGGAAGAAGAACAGCCAAGGATGCCTCCTAAGAAGAGACTTTGGGAGCCACCGACCACATCGGTGGTCCCCGCCGCCACTAAGCCCAGCTCCGGTGCGGTTGGCCTTCCCCTTCCCGGCTTCTTTCTCTTTTCCTCTCAAGTTTTAATTGACTCGTTCTTTTCCTTCTTCGGAAACTGGCGGGAAAAGGGAAAATCGAATTGCGCGCGCGAGTGAGAGAGAGAGAGAGGGATTTAGAGAGAGAGAGAGAGAGAGAAATTGAGTTCAAAGTTTGAGTCTTTTTTGATTACTTGCTTTCTTTTCTTGGTCTTTTTGAGTATGTCGTTTTGCGTTAGTGAATGGACTTACTCCCTGCGTTTTGGACTTGGCTTGACTTAACTGGCAACTGGAAATTGGGTTTTCTTTATGACGATGTTTTTCTTTCTTACGTTGACGGGAAGCCCCTGCGGTTTCGTGCTAGGTTTTCTTCATGTGGAGGAGAATGATGGGTAGCAAGGGGGTTTGAGATATTCGGAGGTCGGAAATTGAGCGATAAACTGTTTCTGGTCTGGTCTAGATGGCCCGTTTTTCGTTGTGTACGAGTTTATGATCAAATCTGTGATAAAGAAGATGTTCTCACTGCCTTTTTTGTTTTGTGGAGTCGTCTTCGAGCTGCTTCTAGAATTAGTGAGCTATCTGGAATTGATTAGCAACCCGTGTAGGAAATGTCAGTGCGTCCCTAGTTTTGTGGTCGTTGCAGCGTTCTATTGTTGAAATCAATGAGTTTCTTACAGTTCTTTTAGAAAAAAAAATCATTTGCTTTTGTCTGACTAACTTCTCTTTATGTCTTCAGATACGCGGAAGAAGCCAAATAAAAGACGCACAACTCTCTTTGGCAAATATGCCAATTCCTCGTTAGGCATGATCGAGTAAGTTTGACTTTATTACTGGTTATCTGGCATTTCAATAGCAATCTTTCCTTGCATCTTGAATAAACCGTCCATGCCGATTACCTTTGATTCATTTCTCTCTTGCTGAGTTGCTGTTTAACATCTGTATTTGCATATAAGCAGTTGACAACTTAGATCTTTACTTGCATCGTTTAACCATCTGACAGAACTTTTCATTGTGTATGTGATCAAACAGCCCCGAAGGTATAGAAGCTCTATGTGCAGACATTAAGGTGGACGTTGCTGATGTTAAAATGCTGATGCTTGCATGGTGAGCATGTTGTTATTGCCAACCTTTTTAATATCAAATGGTTAAACTTCTTGCATTTGTTTCTTCCGAGTCACGTGTAAATATCAATACTCTGTTTTCCAGGAAGATGAAAGCTCAAAAGCAGGGATATTTCACTCGAGTAAGCAAAACTATGACCCGAAGAACCTTTTTTTCTAAGTGTATACTTGGTCAGAGCACGGCACATCTTTCGAGATGTTAGCTTCACCACAAGTTCTTATCTCGAGGCAGAACATTGACAGTTGTTGGTGAACTCTCCTAAGAGCAGCATCAATGTAACTTGGAACTGGTCTCTCTGATGTGGCAAATTTAGCACGTGCTTTGTTATTGATCTAGTACCTCTCTATTCGTCAGGATGAGTGGGAAACAGGATTGAAGGCTCTCCACGTTGATAGTCTCGACAAATTAAAAAAATCATTTTATATGCTGGAGGTTGAGGTACATTTCTGTTCTCTGCTGTTATGGTTGTGCTCACGACTTTCTGATCTTTGGTAATTACTTGATGAATTTTTGAACACTTACTATGGTCGTAAACAGGCACGAAGACCAGAGAACTTTGCAGATTTTTTTTCATTTGCATTCCGCTACTGTCTTACAGGTTAGTCTAGTGCATCATCAAACATTGGAAAGCTTTTGCTCTCCTGATAATTGCTTTCTCTTTTCCTCCTATTCTGTTTTACTTATTGATGCTCCAAATGCCCGTCATTTTGTTTCAGAGGAGAGACAAAAAGTTCTAGACATTGAGACCATCTGTGTGTTGTTGAACCTTGTCCTGAGACCACAATTCAGCTCCATAGTTGATTCTTTAACTGAATATCTTAAGGTTGGTATACTTGAACAAAATGCATTTTCAACAGAACGGTTGTTAGGAGAAGAAAAAAAGTGTTATGGCGATAATGTTGAAACTCTTGTAAAAAAAGTTGATACTGAAACTGCCATCGCCTATTCTTTGGTTGCTATACCGGGCGGCAGATTCAGAAAGATTGGAAAGCGATAAACTTGGACCAGTGGATGAGCGTTCTGCGTTTCTGCAAAGAAGTAAGGCCAATAACATCTGTATTTTGAAATCTCTTCTTCTGTATTTATGTTCTCACACACTAATGTCTTTTAGTTTGTTCATTAAAGTGGCAGTTATTTCTGGATCCGTGCCGGATGGTAGTTTTTGATAGGATTCAGTTATATCCCCTGTTTCTAGAATTTCACGTGCATCTTTTCACCGTTGGTGATGGAAAATGAAGTCTGATTGTGTCTGCGTGCAGATTGACTTTCCGAAAATGGAGAACTACGATCCAGCAGACCCCTGGCCCGTGGTTTTGGACTACTTTGTTGAATGGATGAGAGAGAATAATGGCTCCCAGGATATGAAGGAAGGTTCATGATTGACGAAGGTAATTCCCAGTTATCCATTTATGTTTGCTACTCCTAATTTGACAGGCCCAGAAACAGGCAAGACTACGAATAATGCGAGAAGTTCTGACCGCGGTAGGTTTTACTGTCTCAGTGCAGGGACCTGTGGAATCTCTAATCATGGAGCGGTTCACCTTGTCGAATGCTCGAGTTTTTTGGCTGGAAATTTGTCGATCTCGGTAGATATACGCATCATTCTCCCTTTCGTTTTTTCATCTCCCCAGATACTGCTACTCTACTACAAATAAAAAAACATCTACATAACATACCTAAAGAAGCATGACCTAGCTGATGGTAGTACAAGACAAGCATTTCTTTTTACACTGTAATAGAGTTCGCCTGGCAGAAGAAAACTTGGTACTGGATAGGCTTCTGAATCTGTAAAGTTGAACCCGAATTTGGATGATTCGTAAAGTCAGATTGTTGGCCAATGGTCCAATCCAAAATTTTAAAACAACGATTACTTTTTTGCAATGGTTTATGGTTAACTTATTCTCACCCTAAGAATTTTACCTTAATTACTAATCCAATGACTATCAACAGATCATATTCATCGGGAATTAATTTGTAAAACAACTATATTCTCAAATTTAAGGGACTAATGAATGGTAGATACAACTTGCAAAGAGCTAAAAAATACAAGAAGAATTATTTTTTTCTTGACGATCATATTGTCATCGACCAGTGACTTCAGTTATTGTAGAATCATCAACCGAATTACTGTCGACGATCCAAATCGGCTTTCTCTCGACTCCATCATCGGTTCTGGGAGAAAATGCAGGCTCCTTTGGGATTGGAACTTCTGCAGTTTCATTCTTTAGCATTGAGTAGACTCCCAACATGGACGGTCGGTCGTCTGCATACTCCTGGACACACAGCAACGCTACTTGCAAGCACTTCATCAGTTTGCAAGAGGATAATGTGTCGTCCAACGTTGGATCCAGCACTTCCCGACCTCTTCCATTTTTCCAGAGATCATATGCCTGAACCGACAAAATTCGTATATCCGAACATCGAGGTATCGTGATTTATTAGATATATGTACGTATGGTAAGCAACGTCACAATCCGAAAAAAAAAAATTATTCGAGATTGGTACAAGATAAATATTATTCTTAATTTTAAGAAACGAATATCATGGTTTATTATGATCATATTGCACTTAAATTTTTGTTGGTAAAGAAATAATTAAAAAAAAAACTTAATTCGTAGATTCTTTTGCTGCATGAATTTGATTTGGAAAAGTGTAGGAATGCTTACAGTTTGTTGAAGGCTTGGTTTCCCATTGGAACCATAGGGAACGACATTTTTCTGGCCACAAATAATTTGTAGAAGCAAAATCCCAAAGCTATAAACGTCAAGCTTCGTGGAATACACCCCGCGATTGACGTACTCCGGAGGAATATAACCACTGCGTATAATAATATGATTTTTGAGATAAGTGTATAAATACAATGTTCGAATTTAAATTAATCTTTATCGGTTGTACTTACGGTGTTCCGACAATTCGACATGTATTTGCTTCGAGTGCGTCTTTGGCGAAAATTTTGGCAATGCCGAGATCGGAGATCTTAGGCTTCATGTCGTGGTCGAGTAAAATGTTGCCTGATTTGATGTCACGGTGGATGATTGTGAGCCTCGAGTACTCTTGAAGATACAGTAGCCCTTGTGTGATCCCTTCAATTATTGACACACGTTTCGGCCAATCCAGGTCTCGTTTCCTAATTGGGTCTGGAATATAATTATAAAAAAACAGTTAAAAGATCATTTATGAAGACTAAATTGGTTTAAATTAGGGTGACAATAGATCAAATAAGATTCGAATTCATAAATTTTATTTTATTCAAACTCGCATTTCAAAAAAGGGATTAATATCGGAATCTAAATTTCTAATTCGATAATTTAATATCTGGATCCAATCCATGAGTCTATGCTACATATCACCTATTTATGATTAAATAAGATTTGGGTCCATTCCAGCTTAACGAAGTACAAAAACCCACATTGTGTAATATAATATTCTAAATCATACTAAACAAGTGTTCCAAAAAAACACATTAGAAATTCGTTTGAAAAAAGGCAAAAGAGGCTCCTAACGTACGAAATGGTTCATAAGAAATCTTTTTTTTATATATTTATGTAAGATTGACTTTGAAATTTATAAATTGAGATCCAGATTTAGACTCGTTTTTCAAAATGGATCGAGGTCAACACTGCCAAAAAGTCAACAATTTCTCTTTCTTTTTTTTTTTTTTTTTTTTTTGCAACCATGCGTAAGGGAAGCACAGAATATACCAAAAAGGTAGTAGTCGAGGCTTTTATTAGGCATGTACTCGTAGACCAGCATATGTTCTTCCCCGTCATCGCAGAATCCCAAAAGCCGGACCAGATTCACATGTTGTAGTTGCGCCGTAAGTGTAACCTCGTTCTTATATTCCACGAATCCTTGTCTTGACGTTCTCGACAATTTTTTAACAGCTATCTCCTGCCCACTTGGTAACACTCCCTGCCAATTAACCAATTTAGTAAATTATCGAATCCAAATTTACATGAGTTGTCATGTTGTCAACGTGTCAATATTTACAATAGGTTACAAGTCTTAAAAGAACTATTGATTATGATACCATTTAAGAGTTTTTATGTTCTAAGTCAAAAAATTTATAATGACCTAGTCGATTATTCATACTTATAAACAAGTTTTTCACACATTTAACTATCGATGTGATAATCCCAAACATATTACACGGTATAATAGGAAAGTATGATTACTTATTACACAATGACTAGGGTTTGTGAGGTTTAATATGTATACCTTGTAAACCGGACCGTATCCTCCTTCCCCTAGCTTATTTTCATCCGAGAATCTATCCGTGGCTTTCTGTACCGTGGCCAAGCTAAATCCCAACAGATTGTGATCATTGTTTTTGAGATACTTTGTACCTGCCACGTGATCAAATGATCTTCATTAGCGAATGCATAGTAATTAAGACATTGCAGTACATATATCAACTGGGTCGAGTGAATTGAAAATGTTTATATTATAAGCTATAATTTAAAAGTATGGTTGAAAAGAGACTCACCCTTTGACTTGATCCATCTGCTTCTCGTGCAGTACAACGCAAAGCCTGCGAGGATAATCGCTGAAACTGTCGGAGCCAAGATGATCACCATTAATCGCCACTTTGTTTCATGTTTGCTTGTAATCTCGGCTGCAAAATGAATTAATTTGACTAATATGGGGTTCGAGATAAATCATACATATGATAATTCAAATAATACATGTAGTTGATATGAACTAAAACTAAATAGTTTTTGGAAAAGTTGAACTAAACAAAAGATTAGGACATAAAATCTCACCTGAATCTAACTTGGCATTGGAACTATTTTCATAGTTCAGATATTCCGCTTTAACTGAGATTAGTGTTCTGGCATAAATAAATGGGAAATAGAGACACAAAATGAGTAGGGCAATGAAAAAATTGGAAGCCATATAATGCAAATGTCAACTCCAGTTGCAAGACTTCTTGCTAGGACTAGAGCTGGACTATTGAAAAAGGATTTTCGAATTTAATGGAAGAACAACACATTCTGACCTTTATTTATAAGCAAAACAAATTGTAGGGAAACTCAATTTGTCAAACACATGTTTTTAGAGTCACATAATTTTCCACATTTGGAGCAACTGCCTGGGAACTTCTCGCTGATATCCATGTAAACCCCCTTTGACTTTAATTGACATACCGCGTCCAGGTAGGCCCTTGCCTTTTTATATCTTAATTTCGGAATTTGTCGACATTTGATGTAGGGACTAGTACAAGTTACAAATAGATAAGACCACACAGTGAAAAAATTCACCTTAATTTTAACGACGTTACATTAATTTTAAGAGATTAAACCCGATTGGGGTCATTAAATTAGGTTAAAAAATCTTTAGTTAATTCTAGTATATGGTAATTTTAATAACAAATATTGGTATTTGTGTTCTTCTAACTTAGTTTAACATTTTTTAAAAAATATTATCTAACTTAAATTTGAATTAGAAAATTAAGTGTTTGTAGAATAATATTTGCTATAAAAAAATGTACATGATAGTTTTGCCTTTTGATATTTAACGCTAGAATAGCTTTCTTTAGTGACATAATTTGCATGGAAACGTCATAAGATGAAGTTGACTTGAAGCATATTTGGCGGGTAACAAAGTCAGCTATCTGACATTTTCAATTCTTCCTTAAAGTGACTCCGAAAGGAAAAACAATGAATGATTAATTCCACTGCGTAAGAGAAACCCAACTCTCTCTTCAAGATAAGGTAAACGAAGTCAGCAAGAATACAATAAAATAGGCCATGGTTGACATTTACGTGAGAAAGCTCTTGAGAAGCAAAATATACCTTCTTTACTTTCGTTTTTCTTTATTACGAGATTTCACTCGAATTTCGATTTACACCTTTTGCCAGCAAGTCTCGAAGACACGTAAGATAAACCAAAATTTGGATGGATTAGATTTGGTTATGAAACCATGTACAATAAAATCATTCAATTGTGATTAACTCAACAATTTATCAGATATAAATAGATCATTCTATTATAACTTATCAAATAATGAAATCTATCATAAACAAACTATTTTATTATAACTAAATAAATTATCACATCGTAATGAATCAAACAAACTAATTGTTTAAAACTATTTACAACTTGTAGAACTAAATCCATTCTCAAATGCAAACTTCACTCCGATTTAATTCGGTTTTCGTTTGAGGGAATAGTGTCCAAATCCTAAGCAAACAATTTCGCGAACCAAGAGTTTCCAATGCAATTTCCGGAGTGAAACCTTGGAAGATTACGTGTCCATAGCAAGTCGATGTAGAGGTAGGGACAGTCTTGGCTGGGCGTAAAGAAGAGGTTTGTTTTGTGGAATAAAGAAGAAATTTGCTTAATGGGAAAAGGCTTAGTATAGAGGCCATGTGTATTTTGACTTTTTGAGAGAAAAACTACGATTTGGACACCGGAAAGAAGAAATTGTGCCTTTATTTCGCCTTGTCTGCATATGTTTGGCCCAAGTCATCACCCCCAAAACATGGGGCTTATGTTATTAAAATAAGTCACACCGTAGATAAGTATTTAAGGGGAGGAAGGTAAATTCATTTACCTTGTCGGTACTATATATCTTCCGCGAGTAAATGCAAAAGGTAATAAGCACCAATTAACATAAAGTATATTCTCACCAAACAAAAATTAGCATTAAAGTATATAACAACAAATTTGTGCATCAACACACAAACTCGCCCCGCTAGTCCAATTTAATTATATAATTTTTTGATGACCACGGATACATTAGACACAGGAGATCACACAGTATAGTCAGAAATATGTAAAATTGGTACCAGTAATTGTAGAATAAATACTATAGTAATTGTAGAATAAGTAATCTTTTTCTCATACGAATTTTAATGCAGGTTTATTTTTAAATTTTTAATTAGAAAAAATTTTTAATTTGTTTGTTTGTTCATTAGAAAAAATGGGCCTTGGATTGGGCTTTAGTCCACAAGTTGTCCCTTTGACCTAAACTTTAGAGCAAATTGTCCTCACGCGTCCTTAGTTTTTGCTGAAATTATTATTTTTGTCTCTCCTGTTTTAAAAAAAGAGATTTTCGTTCCTCTACTTTGCTTAATTATCACTCTTAAGTCCTTGACACTAGAATCAGAAAATTTCTCCAGCACCAAAGGACCTAAAATGACTCTTTTGACCTTTTGTAAAAAATTAAAAAAGAAGATAAAAAGTTATTGTCCCGCTGCTAGGTCCGGCCAAAAGAGTTAGGACTAGCTGACCCACCGGATAGATGTTGGGTTGTCCTTCTTATTCGAATTGTACTTCAAACCCTATCCAACCACCTGTTGGTGCTACTCTCTGCCCGGAATCACTCGTCTCGCCGAAGGCAAATCGGAATAATCGGATTGGGAAACCGACCAACGACCCGGTCCCTTCCTAATCTGGAATAATTTCACTTGGGTCGGGGCCTAACCCGAGAGTTCACCACCCCAGTGGAGCTCCTGACCCTCCTCCCACTCGATCTCTCTTCTTCGTTGTAAGTGACGGTGGAAGATTCTCCGGCCAGGGGGCGTCCATGAGAAGACGATTGTCCCTTTAGAGAAGAGGTGGAAGGACGGTGAGTAGTACTTGTCGTCGTAATTGTCATAGACGGTGAATGTGCGACGGAATTTAATTTATCCAGTTTTTTTAACTTTTGACTAAAGGGCAAACGAGTCATTTTAGGTTTTTTGGTGCCGGAGAAATTTCCTAATTCCAGTTCTAGGGACCTAAGAGTGATAATTAAGCAAAGTAAGGAACTAAAGTCTCTTTTTTGAAACAGAAGGAATAAAAATAGTAATTTCAACAAATACAGGAGACATGAAAGCAAATTTAATTTAATAATACTCCAATTGCATCTCTCGGCAGGGGTTTGTTTGTTTGTTCACTAGAAAAAATCAAAAAAATGTGCATTGGACTGCGCTTTAGTCCACAAGTTGTTCCTTTAACCTAAATTTTATCTATTTATCACCTTTGTGAGTGAAAATCCTTCCACGAGAGAGAGAGAGAGAGAGAGAGAGAGATGATATCTTCTTCCACAGGCCTCTTGTTTCTTTTAGGAGTAGGAGGAGGACATCCACCACTCATTTCGAGGTAAGAAGAAGAACCCATCTCATTCTCATACTCATAGACTAGTTAATTAGTTAGTTTTAGTTAGTTAGTTGGTTGGGACCAAAGTTGGAACCTTTAACTAGAGGAGGAGGAGTTAGTATGAGGAAAGCTAGTGAGCAGTGTGGCTCTTTGGGTTTGTGGTTATATAATGATGCAATTCTTTTTTTTGAGCTTTGTATAGATAATAATATATCCAAATGGAATTCTTTTGAAATTGATTCATAGGAATTCTTATAACTTGTTGTTTTATTGTCCAATTCGTACGGATAATAGACAATACTTTTAGTGCGAAAAAAGAAGAAGAATAGAAATCAATTGTATTGTTTTTGTTGTTGTTGTTGGTTTTTTTTTTTGTTTGGGGCTCTAAGGAATTGCATTCTTCCAGTTAATAATGTTGGTGTTGTATTTCTGCAGGCCTCGGTTGTGTTTTCGTAGGAAGCTCATCTTTTGCCAGGCCAATCAGATTGGTAAATCTTCATTCCCTTGTTTGATTTCTTCCAAAAAAAAAAAAATACTTGTTTTTAACTTAAATTTATTTTTTCGGCTTTCTGGCATCCGAGTTGTGCATGCATGTACCCACCCTTCTGTGTCTTTGGGGCAAACATATTCATTCAAGTCGACATTGTTTGGGTGCAGATTCTGCATTGGATGGATTGTCTCATGAAGACAGTGGCGGTACTCCGGTGCATGTTATTGAGAACTTCCAACATCTACCTGATCCCGGTGCGCCAGTTCCTTCAACCCCACAAAGTGGGAGGTCAGTTTCCAAGAGCCTAAGAGCTGTGTTGAAAGTTAGTGTGCCAGGCCCCTCAGGGAACCTACCACCTCACGTTAATTATCTCTTAGAGCTCGGGTTTGACCTTGAGCAGATCAAATTGATTGCGAGTAAATATCCTGCTTTCGCTAATTACAGTCTGGAGGATAACATCAGGCCACTGATTGAGTTGCTGCTTGATCTTGGCGTCTCAGAATCTGACCTTCCGAAGATTCTGATTAAGCACCCTCCATTGTGTACCTCGGAAAATCTTATTCCGTCCTTGTCATATATCGACACCCTTGGCGTGGACAAGAGTAAATGGCCAAAATTGATATCTCGCTGGCCAAAATTTTTTTCTCTTAGCCTGGAAACAGTTGTGCCAACTGTTGAGTATCTATATGAGTTGGGTCTCTCAGAAGAGGACATAGTGAAGATTCTGTCTCGTAGGCCCATGATCGTCAGCATCAGTGTGGAGGAAAAGTTACGACCTACGGTTGGGTACTTCCAATCTTTAGGAGTTGATGCTGCAAGATTGATACGACGTTTTCCCGATATCATGGGTCTTAGTATTGAGACCAACCTGAAGCCATTCACTGAATTCTTCCTGGAAAATGGTTTCAGCATAGAGGAAGTTAGGACAATGATTTCTAGATTTGCAGCTTTGTATGCTTGTAGTTTGAATGGTAGCGTGGTTCCGAAGTGGGAATTCTTTTTGACAACGGATTATTCACGACAAGATCTTATCAAACACCCTCAATATTTTGGTTACAGCATGGAAAATAGAATAAAAGTGAGGTACAACCTGATGAAAAGTTCCGGAGTCCAACTCTCGATTTACAAGCTGCTCCACACAGCAGACGATTGCTTTGAGGAGTTACTAGAGAAGGAAATTGAGAAATTGCAGTTGGACGAGTCATGCAGCGGCTGAGATCAGATGCAACATTTGAATTGCAGACATGAGAAGAGATATATTGGTTGAACATATGGTCAAGCAATTGATAGGGAGAACCTTTGCTTCTGCAGAAAGAGGATATCGCAACTAGCATGCGCTTAGATCAATACGCGGAAACATCGACACTTCGAAGAATCTACTACATTATTCTTGCTGCTATAATGTAACCGCAGAAACTCCATCATTCTTCCAGAAGCAAGATCAGAATCTTCCAGATGTGTAAAAAGATTTGAAAGCTTACGCTTTGAACTTGGCTTGTGTGTGAATCGGTAGTTAAGCTCTTGATTAGCGTAAAATTAGGAAGACAGACAACTACAACACAATCTGCTGTTTCTATACTCTGCTGATTGTTTCCTATGAAGACTTACTAGCCGTTGTAATTAGCGTGTATATAATCTTTAGCTTGCTTCTAATGTAATTACAACTTTCTATTCGCTTCCTCTTATTGATTTATGAGAAAACTTTTTCGATATTTTAATATTGTATCTTTGGAGACTTATGTATGAAGTGAAATTTAGAAGAATATAAAACATTTATCACTTCCAAGTTAGATCTTTCATGTTTGGGAAAAAAAATACAAGCTTTTGTCACTCATAAATCTAATATTGTTGGTCGTCTACTCTTTACCAGTCTAATTTAATTGAATAATTTTTTTTTATAAACATGGACACATTCATTGTTAAAAAAAACGGGCACATTAGACACAGTTAATTACAGTATTTTTTTTTGGCATAGGTACAGACATTGTGAATTTTACCCTATCTTTCTTTTTTACACTAATATAAACCTTACCTTAACTAAACTCTAATTAAATCATAATTAAACCTTTTATTATTATTATTATTTACTTACAAATTATAATATATATTTTAAAATATTTTGTAATATGATTCATGAAATTAACTATTCTAATTTTTTTATTAATATACTATATATTTTATAATAAATTTTCACATAACAAATTAAGTAAAATTTCATATAGACAATTAAAATTTTATGTTAAAAAAATTTCTTGCATTTAATTCAAAATCATACCATATAAGATCATATAAACCCAACAAACTCTGAAATTAAGAGTTAAAGATATAGTAATAAATTATTTAGAAAATCCAGCATATAATATATGTGCAACTTTTTAAATTAAAATATTGATAGAACCCTTGAATCCCTAAAAACAACATAAAACTTAGGGAAAAGTCTGCCTAGGATCCCTGTGGTTTGACACATTCCCAGATATGTCCCTGTGGTCTAAAAAGGTCATAATGAGTCTCTGTGCTTCCAATTTTACCATCTAAGTCACTCTGAACCAGTTCGATTCAAAAATCCGAAGCTCGATCTCATGATTCCGGTGACGAAAACATGTGAAAATTGTATCAACACGTCGGGGACACTTTGGGGAGTCAACTTGAGTCGACAATCGACGTTGAAAATGTCAGATTTTATTGGACCAAAATGAACAAAAATGAATCGAACCTGTCAGAGTTGACCCAAATGAGAAAATTGGAAGCACGAGGACTCATTATGACCTTTTTAAACTACAAGGACCTATCTGAGAACAGATCAAACTACAGGAGCTTTAGGTGAACTACAGGAGCCTACAGGGACCTGTCTGAGAATAGACCTACTGAATTTCCATCCTCTACCCCCACCTAACCAACTACCAAACGCGCCAACCCCGAAAAAGAACTAATTTAATTAAAAATTAGAAAAAAGAAAAAAAAATGTTGAGATTATTAATTACAAGCGCTGCGATTTCAATTCAACCCACACTCTCTCCTCCTCCTCCTCATCCCCTCCGTCCTCCATCTCTCTCTTCCTCGCCGGCCGCCGTCTCTTCCGCCTCTATGGCTTCCTCCGCCCGAATCGCCGTCGTCGGCGACGTCGTGAGTCCTTTTTTTTTCTGTTCACCGGAGGACCAAATTTTATTAAACAGATTAGTTGCTAACTCTCTCTTTTTTTTCAATTGGAATTTGGAAGCACGGGTTTTGGGACCTAGAGGAAGATACAAAGGCTCTTCGGCTTCTACAGGTACTTTTCTATCTCTATTATCTTCTCTATTTACCAATGTGTTTTCTCTAAAGTTGGGAGAAGTGTGTCGGGATTGACACGTGTCGCTAGTTCGAGTATGGTGGGATCTTTTATGTATAGGAAGTAGGGTGGGATTATCACATTGTTAGTTTTGAGTGTGGTGGACTCGAATATAAGTGTGGAAAATTCACTACCCGAGTTTTTCCGAAAAATGTTTTAATGCTATGAGTTTCAAGTTCTGTGATCAAGCATTTGATGCAGTTTTCACATTTCCTTATGTTTAATTTTGATTATGGCGCATCGGTTTCCGTCCGATTTATGGTTTATCTTGTTTTTATTGTTCTCTTGTTTGAATGCAGCCAGATTTGGTGCTATTTACAGGCAGGTTCCTCCTACTCCTCTTGCTGGTTTTGCCTAGTGTGTTATGGTCCTTAATCGACGTTCGTGTTTTTCTCGATACTCTGTGCTCCTTGATATGGTTGATGTCCAGAACAGAGAATTCTGAAAGACAGCTGTGAACCTTCTTGTATTCTTCCAGCTTTAAGCAGCTAATAGAGATTGGTCAGAGCTAATGCTACGTTCGGTCCAAAACTGAAATGGAATTTATCATTCTATGTGTGTGGCAAGCAACTATCTGTGTGTTCACTGATGCTTATACACTTGTTTCCTGATTCGTTTTGTTCCATTGTCTTTGCTTAGGTGATTTTGCAAATGAAGATGTTGAAATTGTTCAAAGCGTTACAAATCTTGAATTTACCAAAGCTGTTATCTTGGGTAACCATGATGCTTGGAAAACTCAACATTTCTCAAAAAAGTAAGTTAAACATGCTTCAGCCAAGGATTCAGATTTTGTTGAGAATCTATATAATAGCTATTTGCTTGGTTCACCCTTTTTAGTCTTTGTGTACCTCAGGAAAAAGGACGGGGTTCAACTTCAGCTTGAATGGTAAGTTTCCCATTACTCAGAGCACATTGATGTTATTGTAATTGCATATCGTTAATCTAATATATGATCTGTACATGAAATGGCATGGCACTCTTGCGTAAATGAAAATACAACACCTTGGAGAATGGGTCACTGCTAATTGATAGCATTGCTCAGCCCCATGTGCAGCTAAACATTTTGAATTCTGAAGTTTTCGATCCGCTTAGTTCTATTTTTTTGTGGAAAGCAATCGTGTTTGACTATGAACCATTGCCACACCAGTCTTGGAGACGAGCATGTAGGTTACAGGCGTTTGGATTTTCCTTCCCTTAAAATCAGCATTGTTGGTGGGCGCCCTTTTTCCGTTGGTGGTGACAAGTTGTTTCGAGATACGCTTTTGAGCGCAAGGTCCGTATCACGATGAACAATCTTCCATATTGGCCAGAGTTCTTCATTTTCTTTTATTCTTAATATTTTCTCCATTTCTGTTCTCAAGCTAGTGGGTCCATACATAGTGGTTTTTTTTTTTAATATCTATGTTATCCAGGTGTCATGGCAATTGCTATCCGTTCTACTCTGTACGTATGAACATAGCACAAAATAAGGCGCTTCTGTTGCTGATGGGTTTTTTTTTTTCCAAAACTCTCGTAATTTCTGTACTCTGTAGTCACAATTCGTTCGTGTCTCCTCCCCTCCTGATTATGCTAATCTCTTTAGACCATGTTCACGTTCAAGTTGAGGTTTAGACGGCCAAATTTTTACATGTAACCATCTAGGTTTATGGGTTTTGACCTCCTAAATCGGATTTGTGATGTGCACTTCACCATTGGGGTTGTTTCTGAGGAATCAATTCAATGAACTTATTACGGCTGATATTGCAATTGCTTTGTATTGCCATTCATCTCAGATTTGGAGTGCAAGACATGGAACAAAGTGCAAGAAGAATTCATAATGTCGCACTGGGTGCTCCAGAAGATCACTTTATTATTATTCTCGCTCATAATGGACCTACAGGTTAATCAGCTGTACAAGTGGCTTCCCGTGCAATTTTTCCAGCAGGGTCGGCTTTTATGAACTACATTTTTATTGTCAGGTCTGGGATCTAATCCGAATGACATTTGTGGAAAAGATTGGATTTTTGGAGGTGGTGGTGATCATGGTGATCCAGGTAACTATATTCCTATTGTCTTATAAGGGTCAATCTTCTGCTCCGCTGGATTTCAAAGTAGAAGATTGTCATCTTGAATTATGGTTTTAAAATTTAAACAATAATCAAACTGTAAATTCAAAGCTATCTTGTATTAAGTAGTCTGTCTTTCCATCTTCTCACACAGATCTAGCAAAAGCGATATCCCGCTTAAAAGATTCCGCCAAAGTGGATATCCCTTTAGTAGTGTTTGGCCACATGCACAAAGAGCTGGCACATAGAGCTGGTGATAGGAAAATGCTTGTAGTTGGCACGGATGATATCATGTATCTGAACGGTGCCATTGTTCCGAGAGTAAAGAAAATGGCGCATGAACAAGTAACCACCGAAAGAAGCCCCGCGGCCGGTGTCACCTCGCCGTCTTCAGCGGAACGCAGAGGCACTTTACGAGCCTTCACATTGGTCGAGATTTTGAACGGGGGAGTTGATAAAGTCGCAGAAACATGGGTTTCAGTTTCTGGAGAAGTAACCAAAGTGGAGGTAGAAGAGGTTTTGTTTAAAAGGGTCACCTAACTTCATTGTACATGCCAAGACTCGTACTGAGCACTATAATGCAAAAAATATAAACAACCCTTTTTTGGACAAAAGAGTTGCCAAAATGTACTTACTCCGTACGCTGAATAGTAGTATAATCAGTTTGAAATTCGAAAATTTAGTTACGTTAAAATTCGATCGGAAGAGTTTTGTTATCGTCCAATCGGACCAGATACGAGAACAAAATAATGTCTGCAAGGAGAATCGTCACAGCAACAACTACCAATTATTGCTTACTGGTGCATAAAAAATTTCTGAGCTCAGACGTGCTTGTATCATCCTGGATCGGATAGTTGTGATTGACCCAACAATCACTAGAAGCTTTTCCTCATAGCTCATGCACCAGCCGGGAATCGAACCCGGGTCTGTACCGTGGCAGGGTACTATTCTACCACTAGACCACTGGTGCTGATGCTTCTTTTGTTAATTTGTAATATAGATATCATAATAACTCCACAAGCCAACCAACGGAACATGCATTAAAACTTTAAATTAAGAGGTCAATGTTGAGTTTATTAATTAGAAGGATTTTAAGGACCATTTATCTGGCCAACCACGGTAGCATTTTTTGGTTTTTCAAATATATTCAATTGACTAATAAAAATTTGATCTGACTAATAATTTGGAATATTTTTTAAAAAATAAGAATTGTATCGTAAAATTAAGTATCTAGATTAACATAATATTTTTTTGAGTTCCTATTCTAGTTCCTATACTAATTCCTATTTTATTACAATGTCAATGCCAGGAATCGAACTCTGGACTTCCCAAATCACTCTCCACCCTTATGTCGCTCGACCAAAGATCACTGGCTGGATTAACATAATGTTCGAGTTATTGTTTGTTGAAGAAAGAATCCAAACAGCCACAATGGACCTCTGAGGTATCTCTATTTCATAATAACTCTAGTACCATATCAATGTCCATTCACTAATAACATTTCCAACCAATCGTATATATTTTTCAACTAAAATAGAGATACTGGAAAAATATGTTTATCACTGTGGTATATATTGATAGTTGGTATCTGATACTTTTAATGTATTTTAGCAAATTAATTTTTGTAAAATACAACACTTTCCCTATTAACAAAACTTAAATAATCCAAATGTTCGGATAAGTAGGATCCTTGTGAGTGAATGAAAGATAAGGTGGGATGTGTTCTGCAGGTTCAATTTTTTTGTCGAACTCATCTTTTGTTCAAATATCTTTTGCATCTACGGTCTGAGAATTGAACGAGTAGAATTATACAAGATATTAATATCGATTCTCTTTCTTACAAAGTTTAGCGACATTTATTACTATAATCTTAAATGAAAAACCTTTCGGATCCAACTCCACACAAACTAGTCATGAATTGTTTGATCTTTATTACTTAACAACTTAGTGTAACAATCTTGATTTGAGAAAGGTATCAAGAACCCTAATTAGAATTGGGAAAAGAAGGATACACATAGTTTTTTTTTGTCCATAGGTAGATTGACCTAATTTTTTTTATATTTTTGATGATAGTAGAATTCGGACTCTTTCAATACAAATTTAAAGTCGGATTCGTTTATATCATTCGACACTTGTATTGATTAGGATAGAGAGTATAGTAATGTTCCTTGTAGAATTGGCTCACAGATGTCAAAGATAGTTCCAGCTATTCTCCATTTCTACTATTTATACTACATGGTCAATTACAAATTGGTTACTCTACTATTCGCATATTACATACAGAGTTATACACTTAGTTAGCTTAGAAAGTGTAGAATTTCTATCGGTAATTGACTTAGCTGTTGACAATCTTCTCGTTTTCCCTCATATTTTTTGCTATCATATAGCTTAGGTTTCTTTTTCTAAAAAGGAGGGTGTTCTCTTTTGGGTTTAGATTCTTTCGTAGGAATTTAGGGTTTTTTATGGCTCACGACTTTTTTTTAAAAGTAATTGTTATTAAAAATATGAGGGTATATATATTCTACTTAGTGTAGTATTCATATCATCTTTTTTGTTTGCAATATTTTTAAATCTGGGGTGGAGTAATCGTAATGTGAGTCGTAATGTGAGGTAAGATTATTTTGATAATCTCATGCTAGATCTTAATTGAATTTGTGACTTAAATTGTTGATAGGAAAAAAATAGTTTAATTTCTTAAAATACAAGAACTAATTTACAAATGATATAATCTTTCAATATATTGTGCTAAAAATTAAGGACTTTTAAGTTTTCTCCCTGAAAAAAATGATGTTCAAGGTACTTTTTGTTGAAGAAAGAATCCAAGAACTCACATGTTTCTTTGTTTCAGAATAACTATAATACGATACTCTTGTCCATTCACTATACTAAAGTAACATGCGAAGCCAATCATATAAAACCTGTCAACATAAATTGTCCATATACTCGGATAGTTATCAATTCAATTGTTTTTTTCCTGTCGAACCCACCTTAAATTGAATTGACATATCAGACAATTGTATTGAAATAAGAGGTATCGGGTATAATTGTATTCTTTTCAAGTCTGATTTGATATTGATGATATACTTATACCAACTCAACTTCCAGTTACTTTTAATAAAAGGAAATTAGAAAACTAGCTTTTATACTTTCTCATGTCAAGTGCACAACTTCCAAGCATTCCATCAGCCTTTTTGACCCAGAGTAATCAACTAGGCACAGTTTAGTCCGACATAGAAACAAGGGACAAGTGTACCTAATATCTTGTAATGTTTCTCACTTATTATTAAGACATCTTGTGGTTTTTTTTCGTACAAAATTTAACTTAACTCTAATTTTTATTATCCAAAAATTCATTTGTCCGGAACATGATTTTTGTATACACCTTGTTTTAAATGACAAAAAGTAAGGATGAGTAAATAATTTTTCAAATGACAAAAAATTTAAAAGTAATTTCACTAATGAATAATTTGCCGAAAAATATACCTCCAATCCTATGGAGTTTGCTCAAATTAAAATATGGTGTTCAACATGATTGTAGTGCTTTATTATATAGTCTCATCTTAATTTGTGCATGTCTCATTAAATCAATAAGGTCCGGATTTGGTTGCTGTATCCATCTGATAAAACACTGGAGAAATAAATTGAAAGAGGACCACCAATCCAATTATGTGGTGAACATGGTAGCACCTACGTTGCATGATTACTACATGCCTTTATCAAGCAATTGATTTAACATTGATAACATGCTTTTAATGGTGATCCTCGCATCTTCTGATTCTTATCCGCTCTTTTAATGAGATACCCACTTTCCTTTTACAGTTTATTAAGTCCCGACCCCCAATTCTAAAGGAAATGCTTAATATTATACCCAAAAAAGAGAGTAAAGCTTAATATATCATTGGATTTCACAATTGAAATAGTTTTTTTTAATGCTTTTCTTCATTTTCTATTTTTGTTTAGAAATTAACAATGTCATTAATAAATATCATATGACATCTGCATTAGTTGATCTAACACTAATTGATCTAACGTGACATGGATGTTTTATACAGGGTGGCTTGGTCAAGAATAGTATTTTTTTAACCGTACAAATTAGCTTTTTTTCAAAAATTTAAAAATAAAGAAACCAAAATAAAAAAATTTCACTAGCTCAAATGTCACATGAAAAAAAATATCATTTTAAAAAAATAAATAAAAATATTGTAAAAATTCAAAAATCACAAGACCAAAGTAAAAAAAAAATTAGACGATATCATACTAAAAAATATCATTGTAAAAAAATAAATAATACTTGTCATTCCTGCATAAAAATATCAATATCAAATTAAAAAAATCAACTTATTTTAATCTAAATCTAAAATTTTAAACATATAGATTGATTTGTACGATGTGTAACAAATCCATTTCATGTTTATTCTATTCAAAATCTCATAGAAGCGATAATAAATTATGACAATTTGCTTCTAAGCTGTAAACCGTTTTTTAGGGAAGGGACAAATCTCTCATCACAGATATCTTTGTTTTTACTAATGAAATAAAAATAAAGATCCAAGTGGATTAATGCGGATAAAAGATTCCGTCAGCAACTCTAGGCCAAATTTTCAATTTGATACTAGAAATTTAAAATTTTCGGCGCCAACAATTGTACCAAAATCTCATAAAACATATGTCTAAAATAAAACTTGTGGTTGAGAATTTCATAATAATTTAGTGAGGGGAAAAGTCATTGGTTTTGTTGTGGAGTATAATGTTAAATGCCGTCGGAAGATGCAAGAACCAGCTGTTTAAACTTGACGACGGATGGGAAAGGAAGTCACAATATCGACTAATACAGATTTAACTTATTTAATTATACAATACGTTCTTTGGAACTTAAAGTTGAGACGTCCAACTAAGCTAGGATAAAAAAAATTAAAAGTTGGTTTCAATTTATAGATATGTTATTGGCTGAGAAAAAGATAGCAACACCGGATGATGTCTGATTCTGACATTTCTTGTGTCCTGTTAATCAAGTTTGTCTCTTTTTTTGGAACTTTATCCAATAGCTCTCTTTGTTCTTTTAATACCATAGCAGCCTTTGACCAAAATCTCAGCCGTCCAGCTTACTATTTTCGACATTCTATTGCAGCTGATTTTGATTTGTTAATTACTGGTTATCTTTCGGTTGTTATTAAAGAACCTTGTTCCACGATAAAAGACATTGTTGCCCTTTTGTAAAATGGGCGAAACGAGGGAAAAAAAAGGAGATGGATGTGAAGGGATAGCACTTCATTAGATAGAATTATGAGTTTTGTCCATAGAATTGTAATGAAAAGAATAGCAATATATCCAATCTAGACGATTTTATATATCCAATTTAGACTTTACCAACTTTCTCTTTCTCTCCAGTTTCCGATATTTACCCTGAAAGGCCTCCTCCCAAATCGCCAGTAGTTTGTCACAAACCTTCCCACCAAAAAATAGTCACAATTCTCCACCCCAACAAAAGGGCAAACAAGTCATTACCTACCTTTGCATGTCAAAAACAAGGTGTTGGCCAGCCTTTCCCATTGGAAGAAATCCTAAACACACCCAGTTAACCCCCAAAAAAAAAAGAAACTTCCATAACTATAGTCATCATAATCCTATGTTTTGTAATATGGAAGAACTAATCTAAATTCGAGTTAAGCAATAATTTTTAATAGTTACAAAATTTGGAGCAAATATTTGGCATGAGGATATTATTAAAGATTCAATTCAAAATGTATATAAATAAATAAAATTTTCATTAGTTAATCTAAATATTCTCTATTAATCATCATAATCATCAACGACAAACAACATCAAAAAAAGACAACACAACATTACATTTCCCACAAAAAAGAGAAGAAGACAGAGACACATAACTCTCTCTCTCTCTCTCTCTCTCTCTCTCTCTCTCTCTCCCAATTGGATCAATTCAATTCAATTCAATTCATTCATTCCCATTCTGGGTTTCTGGTCCTTCCCTTTCGCCTCCATCTCCAGCTCATCTCCTCCTTAAAGAAGATCCACCCACCAAATGAGAGACCTTCCAAACACCACCCCAAAGCTCCAATCTTTCTCCTCCTAGGACCCTAAAGCTCCAATCTTTACTCTCTACCCTCTTTCCTTTTTATTATTATTTATAAATGGGGAACGTGACGTCGAGCGTGGCGGCGAAATTCGCCTTCTTCCCGCCGGAGCCGGCGACGTACGAGGTGTACAGGGAGGAGGACGGGAGGCTGGTGGTCCCCGGAGTGACGGCGGAGAAGAACATGGAGGTGCACTTGGTTGAGACTAAGGCAGGGAACAAGGTGGTGGCCACCTTCTGGAGGCACCCGCTCGCCAGGTTCACCCTCTTGTATTCTCATGGCAACGCCGCTGACCTCGGCCAGATGCATGAGCTCTTCATCGAGCTCCGGGCCCACCTCCGCGTCAACATCATGAGGTCTGGTTTTTTTTTTCTTCTTAATTTTTGTTATTTTGTTTTTTTTTTTGCTGCGTCCTCTTTTGGGGTGTTTTGTTTTGGTCCATCCTGAACTGGGTTGGTCGGTCTGTTGGTTGGAAGGTGGATGGATGGTTTGTTGATGTCATTAATGTTGTTTCCTTATAGAATTTTTGTTAAGAATGATTTTTTTAGAATTGTCCCTTCTCTTTTTAGTTTGGTTTCTCTTTCGAACCATTTTTTTTGTTTCTGGGGGTGTTCGGTTCGGTTCCTTTTGTAGATGAACTGCTTTGGTTCTTATTTTTCCCGAAGAGCTAATGGTTTGTTGATGTTGTTATTGATGTTCTCTCTCTCTCTCTCTCTCGTTATAATTGATGTTACGAATTGGATTGTTCTTCCTTTTGTTTCCCGTCGTGCTTAATGATCCTCAGATTGCACGCTTCAGAAATTGCCTTGCTTAGAAAATTCATCAAAATATTATCGTAGTCTCTTCTAATGCCTTGATTGTTTCCGCTGATTCTTTGTGTTGAACGCAATTTTGATGCCTTGATTGATCATTTACGATGTGTCTCTTTGACAAGCCCGAGAGGATGAAAACGGAACTGATAATAATGGAAAAGATGATAAGTTTGTTTGCTTAACAGCCCACTGGATACTTCTGTATTTTTCCTAATCTTCTTGGAATTATTGTATGTGAAATCTTGGTTTCAACAAGGTCCTTCTGATTCACGGAAGTTTCTTTCTCTATATGTTCCGTATCGTCTTCTTTCGTGGGATAATTACCTTGAATTTGATCACCTCCTTGACATTCTGTCCGGATACTTGCTTTTTTTTTTTCCTTACAAGCCTTATTGTTGTTTGGCAGTTATGATTATTCAGGATATGGAGCATCTACTGGGAAGGTAAAGAAAGAAGAATATCAGAATATATTCTTTCGTATTTTCTGATTGACTTATAATTTCTGATGGTAGTAAATTAGCTTTTTAGTTGAGTTGCCTGTGTTCCCCTATGAGTTTGTTTATGCAACTGATTCATCTTAACTGTTTTCATGATCTTAGCCATCTGAGTTGAACACATATTACGACATCGAGGCTGTCTACGATTGCTTGAAGAGGGAATATGGAATCATGCAGGAGGAGTTGATATTGTATGGCCAATCTGTTGGAAGTGGCCCGACCCTGCATTTAGCTTCTAAACTACAGAGGATCAGAGGCGTAGTACTTCACAGCGCGATTCTATCTGGGATACGAGTTTTGTATCCTGTCAAAATGACCTTCTGGTTTGACATATTCAAGGTAGTAGTCGCCCCAATCTCGTTCTCTATCTTTGTATTTTTGCTCTTTGTTAATGTTACTGAAGAATCTTTTTCAATCTATGCAGAATATCGAAAAAATACGGCAGGTCAGCAGTCCAGTTTTGGTCATACACGTGAGTTCATTTTCTCACTCGTAACAGAAAATTTTATTTAGCTTTCGTTTTTGGTTATATTGCGGATTCTTGTGCTTCTTTCCTTCCAGTGGTTGTAAGCTTATTCCGATTTTCTTTTGCTGTTTAACCTGACTCAGGGAACGAGTGATGACATTGTAGATTGGTCTCATGGAAAGCGGCTTTGGGAACTCTCAAAGGAAAAATATGATCCCTTATGGGTTAAAGGAGGTGGCCACTGTAACCTCGAAACATACCCAGAGTACATCAAGCACTTGCGCAAGTTCGTAAACGCCATGGAGAAAATCGCGATCACGAAACCTCAAAAGCAACTCACGCAGAACACAAGTATAGAAGTTAAGCACAACAAATGCTTAAGATTTGGGAAAAGGTCATCAGCTGAAGCGTAGATCATCAAGAGCACTATATACCATCACGCAACGGGTTTGATTCGGTACGTTTCTGCTGCTAAAGCTCGGATCTTCGAGCTGTGAAGACTTGGCAATGTCCATTCAATTGCATAGATGATGGCTTGTCATGTTTTTTCCGAAGAGCAGATTCATCTACATCAGATCCTGTTCAAGATTGACCATTTTTTTGTAGGCAGATTCTATAACTAATTTATTAGTCAATTGTGGAACCCAAGTGTCACATTAGGTGTCCTGAAAAGTGTGCTTGATCTGGATTCTTATGTTGTAAGTCAGGCTTGGTCTTTGTAAGTATCATCTTGGTGTCTTTAAAGTCATTAGAAAAAGCAAATACTAGGTCTCTTTTTTTGGTACAACTTTTTGACCATTGACTCTTCTTTTCGTTACCTATTTATTTTATGCTACTATATGTTTGAACAATCTCACATTTCCATTTATTATAGAGCAAGGGTTCTTTATGATGTTTTCTATGATTGAAATCTGGTTTTAGAATACAATCAAATCTGACCATACTGAAGTGTGACACTTTAAGGTTTCTTTCCATGGCACTTTTTTGTAGGAATATTTTACATGGCACTTAGTGGCATGTTGGTTGGCTAAAAAAAATAGAGGTGCACTTTAAAAAAGCAACCAGACTAAATTTGGTTTTTTTGGGTCAGGTGTAAAGAGTATTAAAACCTAAGAAGTTGGTTTTTCACTTTTTTTCTGGCTAATAAATTACTTGTGAATCTTTTTTTTTTTCACGATCGATTAATGTCGTTCTCCATTTAACTGTAACTTTTGTAAAAAAAATCAAATATTTACTATTCGGACAAACTAAAATTTGTAAAGTTAGACCCAAGTCATCTTTTTTTTTTTGGTGAATACCCAGGTATCCGGCCCAGCCCATTATGGACTTTCAACGGGGCTGACTATTCCTGTTCGAGGCGGATCCCGGAGTTAAGGTTTTAAATCTCTCTCAACGCTGTTGCAGGGGATCGAACCTTGGTTCGTCCTTCCAAGTACAACTCCTGGCACTACTGCACCAACTACGCGTTGGTACAGACCCAAGTCATCTTGCAAGCCCAACATCATTCTCTATAAGCAAGGTAAGTCCAAATTCTTTTTCTAGTTTAGAAAGATCAAGCATCCATATTGGCCCAAATATTCGTAGTGAGACAAAGCCCATGATTTTTTTATCTCATGAGATCTACAAGAAATGTACGTAAATTTTTTTTTTTGTGTGGAAAGTACGAATCTTATATTATATAGTCTGGATTCATGAACATGGCGATAAAAAAGGACACCAGTGAGTATGTGTGTATCTGGAACCACTCGGTACATTGCTTAATATATTGCTATTGACCAATCGATTAATCAACTAATCGAGATTCAAGTCCAATGATTTTTAAATGTGATAAAAATTTTCACCAAGTATTTAATAGCGTTGTGTTCCTAATATTTAAACTCTGAGACATGGTCGGTTGATAATATTGTTTGTTAGTTGATATTTGACTGGCCTGTTTGTAGGCATGCATAGCTCCTATAAAAATGTTCTGATGCGTAATTTTCGAACAATTCGTTTGACCATCCGAATTGGACGGAGGCACAAGATATGAGTTGATAATCTCGTAAAGGTTCTTATGTATATGATAAAGAATCACACCAGAGCTTGCTTTATGAATTGTTTCTTTCAATGAACACACATTTGAATCACAGATTTAACCGTGATTTACTGATTCAATATCCAGTTATATTTCCACAAAAAAAAAAAAAAATCTTTGGTTGTATTTCTTCGGTCGAATGCAAACTTGTTATAATGATCAGTTTAAATTCAACTACTCATTAAAATGGCTAATTCAAATTTAGCGTTTTGGACTTCAACATCAGTCTCAATCATAAAAGCTTTCATCTGCCAAAGTACCCACTTCTACTTATCCGAAATAGAACCATATGACCCAGTTAACCAATTAATTTTGTTTTATAAAAACTTTTTTCACACTTTCGCTAAGAATTAAAATTTATATCTTCTTAAATTTTACAACTCTTTATATCCATAAAAAATGTTTTTCCGAAAAATATTATATGCTATTCTATTATTTACTTATGTTATCAGACAAACTAATCAAGTATTTCAGCATCAAATAATTACAAAGGGTGACGAAAAATTCCACTAAATTTTAACACAATTGTGTAATACAAGACTAGAACCTATAGATAGGTCTTTTCATTAATCTAAAATAACAATCTACTAATTGTTCCACGTATTCACTGGTGAAAATTAATACTTGTTTAGTTTTAGAAAGGTCAGATCCTTTCAAAGTTTGAGATGATTAATATGGATAATTTTTAGCTAGTTGATGAGAAAACTGGAGTGTCCAAAGCTAATCATCCTCTAATTTTATTAAAAAATGAATCTCATAATAATATTTATTTGTTTGAACATATAACTTGATGAGTTTATCCATATTAGAATATCCGATTGAAATGTATTTAACCTCAGAGATTTTTATATAATCTGGTGCATAAGTGTTAGTATAGTAACTATTTTTCTTCGCAGAAATGGATAATCCATCTTAAAGAATATAGCCGTTTTATGCTACATAGATAAGAATGAAAAAAAAGTGCATTTAAATTATTCCCAGAAATGGACTATTAATCTTTTTATCGCGAAACAACACACATTTTTTCAGGGCCATGCACACGACGCCTCTACTTCATAGAAGAAAGTGAATCATGTAATACTCACTATAAACTTTCCACTCTACAAAAGTCGTTATACTACTCTATAAAAAAAAAAATAGATATACGAAGTTGTGCTCGTGATGCGACGGAGTAAAATTTTACTATAATGAATTAATGATAAGGCTGTCTAAGTTTAAAATTTAAGTTGCAAAACAATTATCAAAAGAGCACTGTAATGGGACTATGATATCATCAACCACTTAATCACCTATTATAATTGCTCAATTCCTTTTAACTTTTAACAAACATTTAAAGTCGTTGATCAACATAGACACTTTTTAACATAGAAACAATCAGAATAATAATTTCAAATTTAACTTTCAAATGATAAAAATTCATTACATGTCTAACGTCTGGACGTTTGGTAGATTATATGCTACTATCGAGTATTCAAGCATACACCTTTTTTATAATTTGGTATTTATATACCTGCACTAGATGACTAATTGGAACTCAAATAAACTAAACATGAGTAAATTTTTCAAGTAAATTTTAAATTAGTAAAAGACTAAAAAGTGTTATCATACAAAATTGTATAAATAGACACCCAAATCGGATAACTTTTATGGGGTTACAAGATTGGATGATGCAATAATCAGATATATTTATACAATATTTGTCATGTGTAAACGGCCATAAACACAAGTTTGATTTTACCCAATTACAGTTTTGGGAACATCCAAATCATCTCTCTGTTTCTTTGTCTATTTTCATGCCATAGCAATTAACAGGCATTTCTCCTCATCTCCGAGCTCCGATTTGACATAATTTGTAGTAATTTAAGAAAACACAGTTTGGAAGTTAAAGAATCGTTCATTTTATCATTTTAGGATATCATTCTTCTTCCAAAATGAAGCAGAAACATACTAGAGAGCTATTGAATGAGACTCGAACTAGCTAAACGGATGAAATACAAATGTATTATTATATTCGTCGATGGTCACCTAATGTCATTGCTCTTAACAATTATGTGGATGATGAGGTGACATTAATTGCCATGTGCTCGCTTAGAATTGATACTTACGTTATTTTTTATATGACTCAAGTTTCTTATCTTCTCTATTTTCCAGTTATATTTAAAAATTAGAAACAAAAATACAAAAAAAATTGTGCAAAGAATTACTTTTTTGGATGGATTAAATGCAAGATACTCGAGGCTATTAATGCTATTCATAATTTATTAGAGAAGAAACAAAAACAATAATTAAGAAAGTAGAATATTGTTTCTTTGTCAAGGGTAATACACTCAACCAAATACCAATAGAATCAAAATTTCCCTCAGAAAGCAAGTCAAACAAACACACATGAACAATGGAATCCTCCAACCAAACATGTATTCAGACAAAAGGGGCCCAAAAAAGTATTTTTAAAAAAAACTTTATATCACAAAGTTGAGCTTCATCCACTCTTCTTTCTTGTGTTAAATTTTCGTCTCCTCCTGAAATTTTTTTACGATATAGTTCAAGTCATAATTTTTTTCCAAATTTAAAATTATAACACTTGTATGTTGTGTCATAAAAAAAAAAAACTCCTCCTCCTTTCTTTGGTGGGGTCCAAAACAGTGAAACACAGACACAACCCTCTTCTGGTCTTCTCTTATGGTACTTTGGCATAATT
Source organism: Hypericum perforatum (assembly GCA_012979155.1). Classification (NCBI taxonomy): domain Eukaryota; kingdom Viridiplantae; phylum Streptophyta; class Magnoliopsida; order Malpighiales; family Hypericaceae; genus Hypericum; species Hypericum perforatum. The sequence continues at coordinate 57,992 of SOPF01028798.1, read as the reverse complement.
GGACATCTTTGTACACCTTCTTCACTTACCATCTCTTTCTCCAGGTGAACACCTAAAAAGTCTCTATCTTTGAAATTTGAACCCAAAAAAGATCGAAGCTTTCGGGATCCTCTTTTACAATTCCCAGAGCAAACAAAAAGAACCCAGTTGTAAAGTTTGAAATTTCTTCAACTGGGTCCCCTCTACCAACATGACCGTGGAGGAGAATAACGGCGGCGGCGGCGGCGGCGGTGGTGGAAGTGACGTCAGCGAAATTGGGGTTGGCATGCGAGTTTTGGCCGTTGACGATGACCCAACGTGTCTCGCTGTTCTAGCGGGCTTGCTTCGTAAATGCAAATACCAAGGTATCATCCAATTGTCGAGACTAAAAAGACTCTGCCTTCAACCCAAGTTTTGTTCTTTTTGAGGAATTTTCTTAGGACATGGGTTGTCTTTAGTTTCCCGTCTTCCTTGAAGGGTCCCTTTGATTTGGACTCTACTTTGTTTGGTGTATTTGATCCAAGTTGTTTGGACCTGATTGGTTTCTGTACTTGTGCTGGAGTTTTTGAATTCTCGGATTGACCAGATTCTTATTTTTGGTCGTTGTCACAGTTTGATTTTGTATGGTTGCGGCCTCTCGTGTAAGAGTTTTAACTTCTCTGTCTAGATCTATTGTCGGCTGAATTGTTCTGGTCTCTTGGGTGATCTTGTGATCCGATATGATTTTTGATAGGCGATGGGAATAGGGGTGGATGCGATTCGATCCCGTGTCGTCCTCATTCAAAGAGAGGGTCTGACCAACTCAGGTTGCCCAAGTTGGCCAGATCCGATTTTATCGTTAATGACTTAATTTTACCGGTCTTTAGGTCCAATGTGGATAATATAACTTGTTTCCATTGTAAAGGTTTCTTCAATGATTTTCTATGATTGCTTACTTTTTCTTTTTTATGATGTTCAGTTACAGCCACCAACCAACCAATCAAAGCTCTTAAATTACTGAGAGAGGACAAGACTCGATTTGACTTGGTTATTAGCGATGTTAGCATGCCTGATATGGACGGCTTCAAGCTCCTTGAACTTGTCGGGATCGAAATGGACCTACCGGTTATCAGTAAGCAACTCTTTAAATGGCAGCGAATATTCTTTCAACATTTTTCTCAAAATTATTGTATATTTTACCTTGACCTCTGCATACGATAATTTTCTGGTGCGTACTTTTAACAGTGCTTTCCCAGTATAGCGATAAGGAATTTGTATACAAGGGAGTTAAGCATGGAGCTGTCGACTATTTGGTGAAGCCAGTGAGACTTGATATGTTGCAGAACATATGGCAACATGTGATCCGGAAAAAGACACCGAACCCAAGAGACCAGAACAATTCAGCCGACAATAGAGGCCAAGACATAGTGGGGAATAGCGTGCAGGGAGCTGCCTCTTCTGACGGAACAGACAGCAATGCGAAACTGAATCGGAAGCGAAAGGACCAAAATGATGAGGAGGATGAAGGCAGCGATGACAATGGAAATGAAACTGATGAGCATGGCAACCAAAAGAAGCCTAGGGTAGTTTGGTCTGTAGATCTGCACAAGAAGTTTGTTGCTGCAGTAAATCAATTAGGGTTTGAAAGTAAGTATCCACATGGAAGTTGGAATTTTTATCATCTACGGAACCATTGCTGCAATACAACTCCCGTAGGAACTGATTTTTATTTTGATGATGCAGAGGCTGTTCCAAAGAAAATTCTTGACCTGATGAACGTCGAAGGTCTTACAAGAGAGAATGTGGCCAGTCACCTGCAGGTTTTTCCTAAATATAATGCTTTTTTTTTATCTTTTGCAGCAGAATTACAATATTGACATTGTCCTTGATCAGACTTGGAAAATTATCTTGCTTATCATGCCCGCCTTAAATCTTACTGTTCTATGTTTTACACAGAAATATAGGCTTTACCTGAAGAGACTCAGTGCTGTGCCACCACATCATGGAAACATGGTCGGTGCATTTGGGGCCAGTGATGCTGCTTTCTTGCGGATGGGTTCACTGGACGGATATGGAGATTTTCGGAGCTTGAGTAGACCAGGAAGGGTTTCAAACGCATCATTTTCATCATACATGCCGGGGGGTATGCCTACTAGATTGAACACCCCTGGTGGATTGACCTTGCATGGAATTACAAATTCAGGATTGCTCCAAGGCCACTCGCAAAGTTCCAACAATTCCTTGAACATTCCCGGAAAGCTCCAGCCAGCTCTTTTATCTGGAAATCAAGCAACTAGCAGCATGTTACATGGGGCCCCGTCATCACTGCAGCCTAATCAGCTGCATGGAAACTCCTCTAACCTCGGAGAATTTAATGGCTATGTTGATAAATCAGGCTTTACGATTGCAAATGGCTTCCCAGGTGCTAGGGTGATGCCTGGTAGCTTGGCGAACACAATGTCAAATGTGCAGGGCAACCATCTGATGCAGCAAGTTAACTCGCAGCATAATCAGAATAGGGGATCATTTGCAAACCAGCCTTCTCTGAGTGTTCCCTCATCTAATCAACAAGCCTTTGAAGTTGGCATTAGTGGCTCGTCTAGTTTCATGGACCAATGCAGCGAGAACTGGCAGATTGAAGTTCAACTGTCAAAATTGCCTTCGGCCACTACACCAATTGACGAATCTATGAATCATGCGCAATTATCTGCTCACAACCTGAGGAACAACATATCTACAGCCAGCTCACTCATAAGCAACAATGATATCGAAAGACAGGCAGGTCTGATTGGTAATGTAGTCATGGGCACAAATTATGCATCAACGCAAAGGTGGGAAGATCTTAGTCGGACTAATAACCCGAGTCTTGGTAGCTCTTTTGGCAACATGAACTCCATGGTTTCTGGAAATACTGTTGCTGATCCATTGCTTCAAGGAATGAACCATAGGAAAAGGTACGATGGACCTTTCACTGGTCAAATAAATGCTGCTGGACCATCAACTTATCAACATGCTGAAGTTGGTAGACCAAATTTGGATCAAAGACTGAGGTCTAACAACGAGTATCTGATGGAGCAGACCGGGTCCAGAAATTCCTTCGTCCAGAATAACTATGATGATTTGGATGATCTAATGAACACAGTGATCAAGCGGGTATGGCTTTGTTTTCAAGCATTTGCTATGTTTCACTAACAATTTGTTAATCCCTTACAGTCTTGATCGCAACTTCTAATAGGCTGTTTCGTTGCAGGATCCGAATGAAAACATGCAAATGGATGGTGAATTGCATTTGATGCATATTCACTCTGATCAATGGTACACCTAACATTATTTCTCCGCGGAGCCTAGGAGATGATGCATGAGATTCAGCCTGGTGGGAGAGGACTCTGTATCATCATCCTGTAATCTGTTGTCAATCTTACTCTTCTTAGCGTACTCAGCCCTTCTGTTTGTTTCCTTTCCATAATTCGTCTTGCATTCGTCGGAAAGTAGTTCCGGCCCGACGTTAGCTGGATTCTTGCTTCTTCTTGATTCTTTCCATGTCCGCTTACTCGGGACTCAGTTGAATAATTGAATGTAGAACTTGTCAAGCTTTCCTCACGGACCAAAATATTTGGTCCGCGGGTGGGATTCTGCCAAGTACAAAGTTTCTATAGTTTGGCTGTCATTTTTCTGTTAAGGCATCTTCCAGTGTTGACATAGATGCCAGGTTGGTTGTCACTTGCAAGTACCCTGAGGGGTTGACTTTCGTATCATCGTACAGTTAGCTGTACGATGAAACTGACAGCTTGTTACTGGAGGTCAAAATGTTTAATTTTGAGTCAGAGTACGAATCTGTCACTAATTTCGTGGTTCGAATTTGAGACTTCACATGACAATTTCTAGTTAAGAAGCTGAATTTCCATTCTATTTTCTCTTTATCTGTAAAAGAAATTTCAGTATGGAAATAGATTTGTTGATTTACTGAGTGTCCCTATTTATCTAGGACCGTATTGGATATTTCTTTCCAGGATTGAATTTTTGGACTCTGTTGGACCATAGTTCTAATAATTAAGATCCAGGATTTACTTACGAACATATATAAATATAAATCCTAACTAAATATATATATTTTTGGATTCGTGTATAAATATGACAAATCCTACTAGTTTTGATAAATCCATTTACAAAATGAATTCCTCAAGGCCTTGTAAATGAAATGAAATGAATTTCTATTCATCAAAGATGTTTTTTCTTTTTTACCTAAAAGGAGTAAAAGGTAATATAATTACACAAAATACATACCAGTAAACAAAAAGAAAGAACAAGAGTCAAGACTTTGAGATTATTATGCAAAGTATATCAACAGTCAAAAAAAAGTTTTTTCATAAACAGAAGAAGTGTCAATAAATCCTAAAGTAGAAATTAGATTCTACACATTCAGCTCAATCCAGCTCTACCAACTGAGCTCTTCTTTCTGCGGCTTTTTTCCTAACAAAGATCCCCCAGCGCAATGCCGCCTTCAGCTTAAGCCATCCAACGACAGCCTTGCCCGATCCTCGACTCCGGTCCTGTCCGTAACCACGCTCCACCTGCGAGTCGAACCCTTGCGCACCGTAAGAATAAAATGGCTCATCGGCAGGGCCGAAACCAGGTCCCATTCCTACTCCACCTCCCATGCTGAAATTTCTTAGCAGCCTCTGCATATCGTCGCCTTCTAGCATCTCCGAACTCCTGAGCCGGATTTCTTGAGCGAAGAAGTCTTCCCCGCCTGGTCCTGTTCTAGGCCGGGACCAATCTCCGGGATAGTATGCATTTCCTACATCTGGGATAGATTCTCTTCCACTTGTTAATGCAGCTTGTTGACTGTTATAAGGCATCAATGTGTTTTGATCAGGCCTCACAAACGGGAACTCGATCAACTGGGGGACTGACGGGTGGTTACTTATGGATTGCTGTTGTGGAACCGGCTCAGAGGAGATATATTGCTGCCTATTTTGTGTTGATGCAGAATAAACAGCTGTTTCATAGCTGTTCTGAACCACATGCGGTATTGAGGTTCTTTTCGGCTCTTTGTTGCTAGACATCGCGTTTAGGACTTTCCCGTCGTATTCAATGACTTGATGCCAATTCTCATATGCTTGCTTCACCAACGAATCTACCAACATCTGTAGGAAAGTTTCAACTCACAGGAGTTACAACCTGCTTTCTGATGCTAACTGAATGTCAAGAGCAGTGACAGGAGATACAAGTCTAACCTTCATGCTGTCGTTAAGTGATTCCAAGGGAAGGAACTGTCCATCAGCAATAAGACCTCGAAGCTCATAAATGTGGTTGAAGACGACCCCAGTACCATCGCCTCCATTCGAGTAGAAAACGTACAGCTTCCCTCCCAGGACACATGTCTTGGCATGCTCCACTGTGTTCTCCCACATCCTATTAGACATTCCACTTCCAAGGATCTGCATAGTGGATAACAGCATGTGGAGAGAGAGGAATGATCAGACCAGAAGACCACGAGCTGGAACTATCGAGTATAAGAAGATCAAGGACGAGTACGAGAACACAGGTAAATAAAGACTTCTTACACTTCTCAATTTCTGTGGATCCCTCACGAGAATTCGGAGGAAATCTTCAACTGTCGCAATTTCAGCCTGTACCAACTTCTTGTGCAGTGCACCATCTTTTGCAATCCTATCCAATCTCCACACTTCATCATGTAAAACCGGGGGATAGTGTTTCTTGTACACTGCAAAATTGTGGAAAACAACCAATCATCAGGGCACCTGAATGACTAATAAATATACAGGAAGTCCGAAGTCAATAACTAGTTGACTCTAATGTGCACGTTCCATCAACTAGAGATCTGTGTCTGCTAAATTTTTCCACGTACCTCAACATTAGGATTGCATCCATCAGGACTTTGACGATCTTTGCATTGTTATACCGATTCAAATACAAAGAAGGCAGTAACAATTTGAAGTGAATGGATAAATACTCACATTCTCCTCTATGATCCTTGACGGCAAATGCCTCTGTTTTAGCCTCACGAACACGAACCCCGTCACAGTATCCAGGAGCAACCTTAACACCAAGCCTGAACTTTCTGCTCCTTATCCAGCTGGAGTTATCGGTGAATGTCAGATCTCCTAGAGTTCCTATTCCCTCCTTTAGAATCACTTGAAGCTCTCCAGTTAGCAGCGGCCTTTTCCCTTCTCGCTCCTTTACTTCCTGGCCTTCAAAGTGCTCTGCAGTCCAATCTTCATCTGCTTCATCATTGAAGTCCCCTTCGAGAACCACGACGTTCAGTTTAGCTGCTGAATCCGGTCCCATCTGCACAATGCTACCCGAGCTAGCATCTAGGAGGACAACATGTATAGCAGCTCCTTGCTCTCCCTCAACCTTCCCACCTGTAAATAGGTGAGGGGGCATTCTTGTTCTAAAATGAAGTTGCAGTCTTTTTCCTTCAGGACCTGGTAGTCTTGGCGGGGACCTGCAAAGGAAAAGAAACCTCTCATCGTTTAAGTTACAGCTGACAGATAATTCGAGGACCCTCAAGCTTTCAGATTTTTGCATCATCATTTTTGTACTTGGGTATGACCTCAGAAAATGCACAAGTTTTGTGCACATTTTTTTATATTACTCTTCAATGTATTTTCCTTACAAGGAAGTAACTGCACCATCTAAAGTAAGGTACTGACCTTTTAGCCGTTGATGCATGGCCCATCCTTGTCAAAGCACGTTCAACTTCCTCACTAACCTGTTTTCAACAAAATTCAGTGAAAATTGAGTAAGAACGATAGCTCTAATTAGCCTCATGAGCGTTCTTTGTCTTTCTGAAAGTCACTTCATGAGCATTATACATATTTAAAATCGGGAAGTCCAGAAAAACCAAAAAAGGGATGAAACAAGACTAGGAAAATCCTGACACAACAAGGCTAGAGGAGTATTGCTCTTCTGCTCTTGATGCAACTCATCAATCACAATTTCATCCCTCGATTCATAAACATGAGATGGGTACTCACAATTCTACGGAACATGGGTTCCAATGATGAGCAAAGTCTCTGCAGACTGTCCACTTTCACAGCTTCTACAATGACACTGCAAGGAATCAAATGCGCAAGTCTTAAAGGGCATAACTATATTTAATAAGAGGATGAAAAAAAAGTATAAATGCAGACAACAAAGGCCAGACATAAAGTTGCTCCCCAGAACCGGAAAGCGCTCGTCTATGCCTTGTACAAATTGTGACTGTGTTGCAGTAGCATCAAACAATTCAAAGATATAAAATATTTTTCCCCAGCAAGTACCAGCGAAATCAGCCGGATGGATCCAACGAGTATACCAAAAATAGCAAGAATCTGATTCTTTCAGATCACATATAAGATATATCGCAGAAACAATCTAATCCTCTCCAACTCTGTGAAAATGTGACGGCTTTGAAGTCTGATCCATAGCTGAGGTGTTTAAATTACTCTACACATTCCTGAGATTGGCATTCAACAGTAACGGAAGAAGCTTTGGAGCTTTTTTTTTTAATCCAACTCATGAACCATTTTGTGCAGCGACCATCACAACTCGAAATGCACATTGACCCTCTTCACATATCCAACAAAACCAATTGTATAGCAACCTCCACCGATTCTTATTCGGATGATCTACTAAACTTGAAATTGCTAAGACCACGCATGACTCACTTGCTCATCCAGCTGTTAAGTTACTTATTACTCCCAGCTCTCTAATATCATCCCCAATCAACTCTTACCAGGCTCAAGATCAATATAAAAAGCACATAAAAACATTGAACAGACAAATAAAAACCGAGGAAAGTGGACTACTACAAGTTCTTAGAAACTATAGAAGTTACCAAAAAAAAGAACCAACCTTGCCAAAGCAGGCAACTTGGCCTTCTTTGGATTAGGCCGGTCATTGGCAGCTCCCTCATCCTCAAAACTCTGCTCATAGCCTCTCTTCTCCATCCTCCTAGCCCATGAACCATCCATTTCCAGAAACCAAAGGAAACCCCACCCCACTTAGCACCAAACCTACTAACCCCAAAGATTCAATCTCTCTCTAAATTAGACTATCTAGCAATAACCAAACAACAAAAAAAGACAACCCTTTTACTTAAAAGTCATCTCTTTTTTTTGTCCTAAAAAAGCATGGACCAAGTGGGACTCTCTTGTTCTTGATTCTGTGATCTGGGTTGTGTTAAAGATGCCATTTTTAGTAGAATTAATGGATGTTCAGGCAGAGATCCAGATTCAATTAATCCCTCCTGTTTATGATCCAGAATAGCAATATAATAAGGAAAAAATTGGTTCCTCTTAATTATGAAAAAGGTCACCACCAATTAATAAAATGTCAAAAGCCAGTCGCTACCAGCTGTGTTTGAAAGTGAGTGCCCCTATAACCATTTTCAAAGCCTCCAGTTGAAAAACCGCGTTTTCTTTACTTAATTGTCACCAAGTGCTAAAAGAAGTTGCCGGAGTAGCTGGTTAACTTCACCACTTAAATCAAGTAATCAACTAATGTTTAGAAAGTTTTGTTGTATTTCAAATATCGTTGAATCTCGTCGTAGAAATCTGTTGATTCAGAGAATATCTGAAAAACACTACAAAATTTCAACCCGTTAATCTAACAAGATATCGAAAAAAAATAAAAATAAAAATAATTTTATTTTTATTGATCAATCAATCAAATAAAACTATATAGTAAATGTTCAATTTATAAAGAAACTATAATTTTAATAAAAAAATAAAACTCTTAATAATAATCAAAATAATAAAAATAACTATTAAATATAAATATATTCTTTATCTCTATCAATTAGTCGGCTCAATATGCCTGATATCATGTAGTCTTAACCCAAAAAAAAGAGTTAACTTCACTCAAATTTAATTAGTCATTTAATTTTTACATTTAAATTGAATATGTACATGTTTAATTAATGAAATATTCACTTAGTCGTCTAAGAATTAGCACGCATAGGTATAACGGAAAAATAGATGAAATATGAAAAAGAGAAATGATAATGTTCTAATTTCTTAGAAATGTCTGCCTTATTTGTTTACCACATTGGACAATATTGCAGGCAGACAACATTGATTTCGTTAGGATTTGTTTTTCCATCTTTGACAAAAGACATTTTGCCCTATGGATGGTCACAGTTGATGTGATTGATTGTTTAATGTTAAGAGTTAGACGTCATAGCTCTGAAATTTATCAGAAAACTGATTAAAAAAAAGTGATTGCCTTTTTTTTTTTTAAGAAAAATTGATTGCCTTTTGAGTTATGGACGTCCGGATGGTTATTTTTGTTACATACGTCCTGATTTACACAATTTATGATGAGCACATGTTCCTTTGAAAAAAATACCTATTAGTACAATATTTTGTGTAGCAGGATAATGATGTAATCACCCAATATAGATTAATCAAGTAGTTAACCAATATTGTACTATTAGGTCAACCGTGGATGCTTAATTTCTTGTTGACCAATATTAAAAAATCCGATCTTTGTTAAAGAATAGGCTGAAATGAACCCTTTTTTAAATGAGTTATCGCATATTTCCAATTACATCCTATCATTATAACAAAAAAATGGAAGTTGGAAATGCTTTCTATTATGTCTTTTGCTTAAGGGGTTGATTTTTAAGTAAAACGTTTTTAGTTAATGTAAGTTGAAACCATAGTTTTTGCAAATAGTCAAATAATGTAATGTTGTTCTAAATTATATGTTTGATTCTTTCATTCTTTAAAAATAAAGGAGTCGATCAAATACACACGGTAGACAATACTGTATGCAATAATAAAAAGATTACACTAATTGTCTCTTCGGTGGACTGTAGACAGCAAGAAACAAGATCATCACGAAGCACTTATATCTAACAATAAGTTTTTTTTAATTAAAATATTTTAAATTCGAATTACTAAAAGTATAAGAATTTTAAAAATAAACTCATAACTATCAGTACCACAAGTGGATGATTTAGTCGGTTTGGAGCCAATTTTAAATGAACAAAGCATTAACGTCAAACGTGGATTGTACCATTTTAAATTAGAATGTGGATTGGCCATTGGGTACTACCAATCATACAAAAAAGCACATTTAAATTATTCATTTGCATGTGCAACTTGCAGCATGAGGAGTACCATCTTAATTTACGTCAGCCATTGAAGTAGAACTGATCATAATTTAATTACTAACTAATTCAAATTGGTGCAAAGCTGACTTTGACTCGGTAGGTGGTGACTGCACATGAAACCTATATGCAAACCAACTGATATTGAATATCTGTTAATCTTAATTCAGATTTCAACTAAATATTTTTTTTTGGAATAATCACAAATATTTTCTGAAAACTTTTTTTAATATTGATATACTCTAAAAATTTAATCTCCAACTAGAACAAATATGGTTGATAATCAACTTTCATTATTCTAAACTCTGGTTATGAATGAAAATACATTTTTTGGGTCGCATCTACACGATAATAATAGAAAATGAATTTGTACCAAATATTTAGTAGACTGATTAATTCAAATCTATCCAATTTGAACAGAAAAGGTCTTAGAGCTCTCATTACCGAGTTTCTAAAGCAATTACATTATTCAGTTCAAATTCGAAATTTTCAATTAGGTAAAAAGTAAAATTATAAACTATCTATAAAATTATGCCAAAGGACAATTATATTACATTTATCAGCCACTTTTTGGTAGCAAAATCATCTTGCACCCATAAACAATAAAACCTCAATCAGTAAAATGCTTTAGAACAATCACTTGTTTGTAAAGTTGACTATCAGAAAAAAAAACATGTTTTTTTTATGATTTGAATAACACCAGAACAAAGGTATACATAGGCAAAACATAAAAGAGATTGGCTACAAAATGTATATGAAATAGTGTAAAGCAATAAATACATCCCATTTGCTTTTATCTCAAGACACCTAAAGCAAAGAGCCACAGGGAGATATGAAGAAGTAATTAAATTTCACTCTTTTTAGAAAATTCAAGCAATTTGCTTGCGTGCAAGGATCCAGATTCAGGACCAACGAGTAACTACTACATCTCAGTTGGGATAAATGGAAGTCTATACACGAAGTTACCGGTTATTCGCCTTCCCAGCCGAGTTGGCGGGCTCTTCGCTCCCATGCGGAAGTGATCTTCCTCTCCTTGATTAGGAAGGCCTCAGCTCGTTCTCTCGCTTCCTCGCACGTTTCCGTGGCGGTGTTGCATTTTTCAGCTTCCTTTTGGTACTGAGAAGCCACCCTCTTCGCCTCTCCGAAAGTGACATTCATGTGCCGTGCATGCTCTTCAGCAACTGACTCTTGCAATTTCAACTCCTCTGATAAAAGGTCGACAAACTGCTTTTCCATCTCTTTCTTCAGATCAGGGTCATTACCTCCACAGTCTGTTGGGACATCATGAAGTACCACATCAGCATAGTTCATGCAGGTATACAATTGATGGACCAATCATGCAAGGATCAAATGAGGTTAGACGGTTTTCACAGATATGAGCCATCTACGATTTTCGTCCTATTGCCAAAGTATTTCCTGGAATTTCATCAAACCCACTTTCCAAGTGGACCAAATACTTGCAACTTGATTGTTCAAACTATTCGCAGAGAAAAAAATCTACGGTTTTCCTTTTTCTAGCTTCTTTCTATTGCCCATTGTCCACCGGAGTTGAAAATTTGCTCATGAAAGAGTACATACTATGGCTCGCTTCCTCCTTTCGTTAGTACAAACAAATAATTTTTGTTATGGTGCTTAGAAATGATTGCTTAACATAATAAGAAGCTAAATAAACAAAGGACTTGAAGAACATACTTTGAAGTTGACACAAAAGAAACCTTAAATTTCGATAATCGAGACTAGAAGACCTTTTTCGTTGCTAAGTACTAGATGGCAGAATTAGCTAAGTTCTGTTCACCAACTCAGTAGAAGATGCCATCTATCAAACTCTTTGATCTAGAGATCCAAATGTGAGCGATGAAATCCAGTACTCCAGTTTTTGGAGGTAAGGAAATTTCACATGAAGCATGCAGTAGATTTGTATTGCCACAAATATCACCGATTAAATTTAGTGATTTGCATTGAGAAGGGTAGATTTCTAACCTGTAACTGATAGATTAACAAGACCTGCAAACACAGACAAAATAGAGACAATACAATAATCAGTAAGAAGGTAATGTTCTTCAACTTACTCTAAGAAACACATTTTCTCAATGAACAAGCATACTTGCACGATAGATCATTTACAGCTGATTCAATACAGCAAGATAATCAAAATTTGAAACTAAATACATGGAGTGTGACCAATTCACACAGTAGATCCACAAAAAAGGACGAGATTCATCATTATTCAGGATCCCACTCGTATCTGTATAAAGTATGTGGAAAAGGACCAAGTGAAACTTGGACAGGGTGCATGAAGGAAGAAACTCAATCCAAGTTGATTTGGGATAGTCTAAAAGTAAATGTAAATATCATGGATCAAATTGTCTTGAGTTTTCATCTGTCAACTTCGTTTACAAAGTCCTCATCAAGGATAAAGAAGAGAGTTGAATGAGCAAAATTAGGAAAAAACAAAAAAAAGTTTCCTTTGCAACAGATTGGACATTTAAGAGCATTGTCCTCGAAGGTACTAGAAGGAAAATCATCCATGACCACTCTCCAGGAAAGGATAAGGAAAAAAACAGCTACTTTGCAGGATCCTTTCATAATACGTTAAAAAGATCTTTCTGATATGCTCCTATGTAGGGAGCCTCTAGTTAATGGTTGTACTTCAGATTGTATCGAGGTACTTATGGACTTCTGTCTAAAAAAAGAAACAAGATGACGACCTTTTGGTTGAAAATGGGGCCAACATCAATATTGAGACTCACAGACAAGAAAGACACAAGTAGTCAAGGAAAAACTAGTAATCATGGTCGGTAACAAGCACTCGACCATACAGATACCACTCGTTCTTGGAGCATGTTGTACATTTCAATACAAGTAGCTCCGAAAGAAAAAGCAAATACTTGACAAGCAAAGCCAAGACCGTTCTTATAGGGCTCCAATCGAGAAGTCCATCAAATCTCCAACTAAAGACTGCCAAGGGCTTGCCAATGGAGGACCGAAACAAGTAAATTGACTGAAGAGGACAACCGAATTATCATTAAGTATCTACAACTGATCAAGAAGACCACTAGATGAGATCTTGCTAAAGCTCAGAAAGGGACTCAATAGACGTTAGATTCACATAATGCTACACATCCTACGATTCGAAGTCACGGATTCCTAAAGCTGGAAAAGACACCAACCACAGCAAACAGATCCAACCAAAGAGAATCTAGTTCACTAAACCTACAACTCCTGAAACCCCAAGATCCAAACTTTACAATGGCAACAGATCAAGCACCGGAATCAACGAAATGGGTATCCATGAATTCCACTCAAATCAACAAAACAACACCAAACCAGAAGCGAGAAGGGGGACAAACCAACCAGGAGCAATCTTGAAGAGGGAGACAGGAGGAGGGCAATCACAGATGCAAGGAGGGCAAGTAGAAGAGGAGGCCATGGCTGACGTGGAATTGGACAGGCCAAAGCTCTTGTTGAACCTCCAGTAGAGGGCGGGCCCACAAACACATAGAGCCGACACAACTGCGAAGATCACAAGGCAGGACCTCAAGCAATTCCCTCCTCCTGATCTCCTTGTCATCTTCTTGCACACTAAAACCCACCTCAAAGTTCTTCTCTTTATTATTATCCAATATCTCCTTCCTTATTAAAAATAAATAAATAAACGCATCCAATGTCTCTAAAGTCCTCTTTTTTGGTTATGAAAATTCTGTTCTTTCTTTTTCCTCTTTGCTTGGAAGTTAGTGTGCGATCCAATAATGGCGACGCGGTGAATTGAATTGATTTAGTGTTTTTTCAATCGGTTGAAGTGAAGTGGGCTGGGACAATTTTTTATTGTAAAAAACATTGTTTTAAGTTTAATTAAGTTTTGGATTTGAATATTTGGAAATGTACTGTTAATATTTGTTAAGTTTTTTTTTGCTTGCAATTTTTTGCAAAAAGGACCCAAATTTAGATTACATCCAATGAGTAGTTAGTTCATTTAATCAGGTTAATGATGACAGGGGGATTGCTACTATTGCAGGTGCTTGTTATTATTGCAAGATTGAGCTTTTAATTGTTGTGCCCATTGTCTCGGACCGGCAAGTAAGAAAATGATAATCGTTTGGGAAAGGAGAAGGTTAATATTTATTGATATCAAAATAACATACAGCCTACCGATATGGAATTTTTTTAAAATTTAAAAAATTTGCGGTTCAAATTTTGATAATAGTGAAAAAAAATTGAGTTATAAATATTTATAGAGACGATGGTTAAAAAAAAAGGAGCAACTCGTTAAATATGTTGTCGGATAGGGATGGCCGATGGGTATAAATGTAATGGGCCTGTCTTGCTGTTTAATTGCGTCCCTTTAGCCATAGCCCATAAGGGGTTATACTTATATCATAATCATAATGCAACGAATCAGAAAAGTCTCGAGCTGTTTAATTTTGTCACGGGCCTAGTACACTTCTTTGCACATATTTGTAAAAAGTTATGTGATCATTTAGAAAAACAGAAGTTTTGGGACGAAATCTTAATAAGCAATAATTAAGTGAAATTAATAGCCCTACTCATGCTTGAAACTCATGCTTCAATTTAGATTAATGGATTAATAAATATTGGTGTGCCACTTTTTCCGACCAAACAATGGTGACCGACTCGATGGAGATTGAACAAGTTAGTTTTGATGCCACCCAGAGGAATTACAAAATAACCAGCTGCCAGATAGAAACCCAATACATATGTATATATATATATGTGTATATCTCTTACACCGCACACAAACGGGTGCATTTGTCCAAGGAATTGCAGAAGAAGCAAGGACGATGCAACACCTAGCATCAATGTGTAACTAACATGGATGAAGATTTTCTGACAATGGATAGACATTACATGCAGTCTTCCGACACCAATTCACACACACACACACAAAAAACAGAAACAAAGAAGAAAAAAGAAGGTGGAAACGATGAATAATTTATGAAAAACCCAATATCAAAAAAATTAAGACCAATATATCAACAATAATTGAACCCCAATAATTATCATATCCAATTCTATGTTCAACCAACTAGCAACTAACACAAAATTAATGTCACGTTGGTTTAGTATCTACAACAAAAAATCATGTCGGCTTTGTTAATTGGAGATCACGAAAAGGATAAGGCAAAATTCAAAAGCAATGAAGCATCACTATTAAAAACCAAAATCGTATCTTGTCCTCGTTCTTCCAAGTCCCTTTCCCTTGGCCACGAAGCTAAAGAAAATCACGCGTTTCCCACACAACCATTTTATTTACCCACCCACCCACCAAAAACCACTATCATTTCCGACAGACAGTAATTACACAAATTTGACTTGATTCGTGCACGATAATAAATAAGGCAAATTACCCTCTAATCCCTGGACTTAACATAATTCTCCTATCGAGTCCTTCTTTTCTCACAAATGCGTAATCAATTCCTGTTTTATTTAAAAATGTTTGACAGGGTTCCCACCGACCAAATCAACCTTTTTTTTTAATTTTTGTCATGTGAAATAACTATTTTATCCTTCACAAAACGACAAATTTTATCTCATTTTTGTCTTTTATGAAGGGTAAAATAGTCATTTCACATGACAAAAAAATGAAAAAATGGTAACGAAAGTCAACCAGAGACCCGAGACCAATATTTTTTCAAAATACAGGGACGGCTAAATCATTTATGAGAAAGAAGGGACCCGATAGGAGAATTTGATTAAGACCAGGGATTAAGGAGTAATTTGCCCTAATAAATATGTAATATAAAAATTACATACGGATATTTTAATAAATTTTGTATTTTAAAAAACCATATGTATGATTATTCGTCTCATTTTGTACCATTATTTTTGCTAACAACATTGTCATAACAATATCGAATTCGATTTCTAATCAAGTAATAACCAAAATAGTCAATCTCGGATAGCACTACATAGTTGCGACTCCCTTAAAATGGAATAGCGAACTGCTATTTCCGCAATGATGCCACAATAATGCTGCTATAACAGGAAAAAAAACATAGTGCGAAATCTGATATTTCCTGTCATGACCCAAAATTGACGTGACAAATGTCTTTTATTTCAACGATAGAAATTCGGAATATAAATAGTTTGAAATCCAATAAAAACCAACAGTATAAAATCCAAGTCCAAGATGAAATGTATAGTCTGAATGAATGCATGCAGTCTGCCTCTACTCTTGTCCCGACATCCCAGTATCTGTAACATGCAAGATGACAATCGTGGCGAGTCATAAACTCAGTAAGGAACTCTACGACACAACGAAATTAACATACGAAATCAATACAATCAACACAATGCAATACCATCAATACAATCAATCACATAATGATTCCAATAGCAATCACTATACGGAGCTCCGGAGTTCTCAAATATCATGTCGGGATCCTCGTGGGGTACAAATAAATACCTACTGTTCCTGCTAGGTAGGCCCAAAAGCTGGACATGTATCCCCTACACGAATCCAAATAGTCTACATACTCTCTGTCCATTTTATCACACATACATCGGGTTACCTGGTAGCCCCTTAAGCGATATGTGCGAACTACATGGCCCAATAACTATGAGACAATAACACATGTTATCAATCAGATCAATCATATATCCAAATCCAATATTTCGAATCCCAACTCTATAATTTGAAACTCATATCAACAAATCTGGAATTCACATAAACAATCTGGAACTCAGTTCAACAGTGCGAGACCCAATTTAGCGATCCAAAATTTAGCAATTCAAATCAACAATCTCGATCAACAACCCACAATCTGAATTCCAATCGAAACACAATCAACATTCACGGTCACTCAATCATATTTTTTAATCACAATCACGAAAAGTCCACAATCACAAATCTGAATCCATAATAATGCACAAGATAGACAGAATTCACTTACCTCCAATAGCTCTAGACAATACCCCACGTTCTAGACACACTCTCCTTCTTTTCGTTTACAAAAGCCTAAACAAATCAGATCAGTCTTAATAAAGGTTTCAAAATCTAAGTTATGTGGCGATAAGGGTAAGGCTTACGATATGAATTCGGAATCCCTGCCTTGATCTTCTAAAAGTCCTGGATTAGCAAGGTCATCCTCCTTACCTTTAAAAATATGTTTTCATGAGTCTTCCCTGAATCCGCACAATTCCGAGTAGACAAGGACGAAAGGATAAAACTATTCTTACCCCTAAGCTCTAGCACGATTATTCCGGATACATCCGTTCCTTCTCGATCTCCTTCTGTTTAGCTGGTTTCTTCTCCTTCACAAAAGGGGCAAATTTTGTGAATGATCTATTAGGTTTAGGAAGGTGTTGTGGGGAAAATGTAACAAGGTGTCAAGGACGATCTCTTGACGGCTTGAAGGCTCGTCTCAAGGTTCGGCGCCCAACGAAAACAAAAGCAATCGAATGATCACCACTATCTAACCGAAGCTAAGCTCCTCTAACCAGGCTCCAATGCCCGGCCAACTAATCAGGCGCTAATGCCCGACCTCTTTAACCAAGCGCTAATGCCCAGCTTAAGAACTACTACAAGAAGCTTTGAGCTTTGATATAAGATTTTGTGTGATTGATGTTGGATCTCTTCTGCCGTCCTCGAGCGTTCCTTATATAGGCGAAAGACTCTGTGTCCTCATTGCACTAGGACTCCGTCTCTTTCTCGTACTAGGGCTCCGTCTCCTCCTTATATTCGGACTCTTCTTACGCTTATCTTCATAGATGGTCATCCTTACTTGTACAGAGTAGTTATCTTCAATTCACTAGGAATTATCCCTTTCGATTTACTCGGAACCCAGTTTTATCATCTCTTCTCTTAGAAGACCGACCGCGTACGGTCTCTTATCACCTTGCCTGTTTGTTACACTTCTTCCTTCGAAAGGCAAGGCCTCTGAAAAGGGGCAAATGGGTCTTTATACCTCCTTCCTTCCGAAAGAAAAAGTGCTTCTCTACATCCTTCTTTCCAAAAAGGAAAGTGTCTCTCTACACCCCTTTTTCCGAAAAGCAAAGTGACATTTTGCACCCTTCCTTCCGAAAGGGAGAATGCCTCTCTACACCTTTCTTTCCGAAAGGCAAAGTGACTCTTCGCACCCTTCCTTCCGAAAGGGAGAATGTCTCTCTACACCCTTTTGAAAGGGAAAAGGAGGTCTTCACACCCCTCCTTCTGTAAGAAAGAGGGTTCTTATACCCCACCTTCCGAAAGAGAAGAGGGTCTTCACACCCCTCCTTCCAAAAGGGAAGGTCTTCACACCCCTCCTTACGAAAGGGAAAAAGGATTCTCACACCCCTCCTTCCGAAAAGGAAAATGGTCTCCATACCCCTCCTTCCGAAAGAGGAGAAATCAGCCAAATTCCTTCTTGAAGCAGGTGGCCGCGCATTACCCTCCTCGTAGAGGACAAATTATCAAGCTCCTTCAAGAGTAAACATCATCGGCAAGTCACTCTTGGAAGAGCAAATATCCGTGAGAGTCCCTTCAATGAGGATAAACTTTATCAGGAAGATCCTTCTTGGAAGGGCAAATATCCACGAGAGTTCCTTTCAGGAGGGTAAACCTTATCGAAGAGAATCCTCTTGGAAGGGCAAATATCTGCGAGGGTTCCTTTAAGGAGGAGATCCCTCTTGGAAGGGCAAATATCTGTGAGGGTTCCTTTAAGGAGGGGAAACTTTATCGGAGAAGTCCCTCTTGGGAGGGAAAATATCTGCGAGGGTCCGTCCAAGGAGGATAAATATCTGCAGGAGTCACTCCAAGGAGGGCAAATATCCGTTTTAACCCTGTCAAAAAGGAGTTTTTATTTTCGGCTCTAACAATGCCCCCCACATAGTGACGTTTTGATTTGCCCGAGTGAGAAAGGTCACCATGTAACTTCATAATTTTACCAACTCCTTCTCTTGTCACTTTTTAAATTTCTTCAAAGTCTCTAAGGAGCCATTCACTGATGAATATGGGTCGACTTCCTTTCTTTGAGTGAAGTAATATCTCTTTCAAAGGGTCCTTCACTTCGACCTTAGCATCATCTAATTTGCTTGGGGCCGGATGAAGGTTGTTCATCTTCAGAGTCTCCATGGGGTCTTGGCCATCGTCTTCAAAGACAAATTCGGCCGCTTTATACTGCGACAAGGCGTAGACCTCTGACCACCTTGTCTGTTCTCCTTCTCTTTATTTAGTCTTGAAAGGTAAGCCTAAGGGCTTGCCTTTTGGGTATGGCTTCTAGGGGCTGATCAGGTAAGGGAATCCCTCGTTTGACCAAGCTCGCATAGCCAACAACTTGCTCCTTCTCATTACACCGTGCGAGGGTAGTTGGTATGATAGACCCATCATAGAAGGCCGCTTCAACGCAATTGGTAGCTGTCTAAAATGGATTTTCATCTGCAGCTACTATTTCGACCTTTCCACTTGGTATCCATTGGATGGGGTACTGATGGAGAGAGAATGGGATGACTTGACTCAAGTAGATCCAGTCCCTTCCAAGAAGGCCATTATAGGATGTCTTGGCCTCAATGACGTAGAAGGGGACTTCATGAGTCACGGATCCGATTGTTATTTCGGTGACGAATACCCTTAACGGTTGAGTCGCCTTGCCCGCAAAGTCGATCATTATCATATCCGTTGGGCCTAACTTCTCGTTTTGCTTCCCTAGCTTCTTTAGTAGCGTATAAGGAATAATATTCATGACTGCCCCATTATCGACGAGGATCCTATTGATAGGCTTACCGAAGATGTGAGCCGAGATGTATAATGGCTTAAGGTGTTCACACATCTTCTTGGTTAGCCTCGCTATTATTATCGTGTCATTGAACTCCTCTACTGCTGGGATGGCCAAAGCCTTGTCTCCAATCTCTAGTTCCACGAAGTGTTCCTCGATCACGTCCCCTTCAAGGTAGCTAAGTTGTCTTTCTTTCGGCCTAAATCTGGCCGGTAGGGTGAAGAACTTGTTGATCTCCAGGTCTTATTCCCCTTCACTTAGGCCAGCTTCACTCGTACTATCTTCGAGTGCTAGCCTCTCATCCTTTTGTTCTTTAATACATCTCCTTAGGCGCATCTTTAGATATTTATCTTCACTGAGGGAAGTATCATGTAAGTCTTCCTCGTCGTCTTTATCTAGGATGAGCAAACTTATCTTGTTTTCCTCGGTTATCTCAGAGAAGGCATGTAACCTTAGCTTCTCAGAATTTTCCTTCTTAAGTGTGCAGCATGTAACTACCTTCTCCTCACCCTTCTTAGTGGATGGTTCTTTGGTTGGATCACCTTCAGAAGGGCTTTTGGCCTTATTTTTGGGCATCCACCTCTTTGTCTTCAGACACTTTTGATCTATGTATCGATCCTCTCCTCTAAGAGATTCTTCTTTACTCGATCCTTCATGCTGGTCTTCTCTCGTAAGGGGTCTTCTCTTGTTTACCCGTTTGTCTGGTATTCTTCTATTACCAGGTCTTGACATCTTGCCTTTATCAAGGTCTAAGACATTACCTTGGATTTTCTAGCCTTGTTTGACGGTCGTGTTATATCATACTACGGGCAAGCTCAGGAGAGCCTCGTGCTCTCGAAGTCGAGCCTTATGGTATTCTAGCATCCTTTTAAGGTCTTTTGTGATTTGCCTCTGTACTTGGACCTTCCTTTTCATATGTTGTTTTTAAGTCTTCGTGAGGATTTTTGGTAAGAAAGACTTTGGCAATGGTCTCTTTTCTCGTAGCGAGTTGAAGACACTTTGCCTCGTGCTTGTGTCCTCTTTGAGATCGGTCTTGACACATGGATGAGACCTCCATCTACCTTCTATTGGGTGCCAAGGAGACTTTGGGTACCTACTCTGCCCCTTGGGTGCCTTCTTTAGACCTTTAATAACCACTTTCCCCCCGAGTTCGGACGAGAGTCTCTTCTCTCCTAGTCGATCAAAGACATTTTCCTTTGCATTTTTATCTTTTCAGAAGTCGACCTTAATATAAGGATAAGGCATATATCCTCCTTTTGTAGGATGCTTGGGTAACTTTGGATGCCCATTCTGCCCCCCGGGTATATCTTCTTCATGTCATTTACCACCTCTTGTGCCCCATGTTCAGACAAAGGTCTCTTTTCTCCTAGTCGACCGATGACACTTCGCCTTATATTTGTGCCTTCTCGGAGGTCAACTTTAACATGAGGGTGAGATCTCCATCTACCTTCTATAGGATATCTAGGTGACTTGGAATGTCTCTTTTGTCCCCCGGGTATCTTTCTTAAGTCTTCATGAGCCTCCTGTTCTTGATACACTTTCATTGGACCTTTTGAAGTGCTCCTTTCTTCAAGCACTTCTCTTAGATCTCCTGTTTGCCCTCTTCTGAAGGTATCTCCTATGTTTTTAACTTTTTGTCTCTGAAGTGTATCTCGTAGGTCTTCCAGGGGTGGCCTACTTTGGTCTTGCTTATCGACTTCCTTATCTTCCTTTAGGCCAGCCATTGTAATCGGAGCAATATATAAGGTCGTATGTGGTTCTTCATGTTTTTGATTTTCTTTGGTCGTCATTTGCTCGATCTGGGTAGACATCACTTTATTCTTTGCCGTTAGTAGCTTCATCATTTCCTCTATCATTTTCTCCTTTGTTTGCCTTATTATTTGGCTTATGTTGGCTAGGGAATCTTGTCCTCCTGAGTTAGCAACACTTTCGGCCATAGAGGTAAAATTAGACAACTCCCAAGGAGGGATACTAGACAACTCCCAATGAGATATTGTATTGGTCGACTCTTTCGAGGGAGCCGTATGGTTTGACTCCTTGAAAAGGGCCGTATTAAAAGAGATGTTCTTCCCTGTGCTCATTTGAGCACTAGAAGATATGGCCTGCTCCCGTTGGGGTATGCTCGTTTGAGCACTAGGATATATAGCCCACTCCCTTGGGGGTATGCTCATTTGAGCACTAAGAGATATGGCTCGCTCCCATGGAGATATGCTCATTTGAGTACTAGTCCGCTCCCATAGAGGTATGCTCATTTGAGTACTAGTACGCTCTAATAGGGATATGCTTGTTTGAGCACTAGGAGATATGGCGCGCTCCCATGAGGGTATACTTGTTTGAGCACTAGGAGATACGGCCCACTCCCATGGAGGTATGCTCGTTTGATCACTAGGAGGTATGGCCTGCTCCCATAGGGGTATACTCATTTGAGCACTAGGAGATACGACCCGCTCCCATAGGGGTATTATATTGGTTGAATTCCTCGGCTCTTTGGGAAGAGCTGCCTTAGTCGTATTCTTCTCAACAAGGTGTTGAGAAGAGGGTGGTATGTTGTTCTTGGTCATCTTGTTAGAACAAGTTCGCCTCCTTCTTTAGATGTTCTTCTAGTCCCACCGAGGGTGCCAAAAAACTGTTGTGGGGAAAATGTAACAAGGTGCCAAGGACGATCTCTTGACGGCTTGAAGGCTCGTCTCAAGGTCAGCGCCCAACAAAAATGAACGTGATCACAAACGATCACCACTACCCTCACCTAAGCTTCCCTAACCAGGCTCCAATGCCCGACCAACTATCAGGCTCTAATGCCCGACCTCCTAACCAAACGCTAATGCCTGGCTTAAGAACTACTACTAGAAGCTTTGAGCTATGTGAAGATTTTCTGTGGTTGATGTTGGATCTCTTCTGCCGTCCTCGAGCGTTCCTTATATAGGCGAAAGACTCCGTGTCCTCCTTGCACTAGGACTCCGTCTCCTCCTCGTACTAGGGCTCCGTCTCCTCCTTGCATTCGGACTCTTCTTACGCTTATCTTTGTAGATGCTCATCCTTACCTGCACAGAGTAGTTATCTTCAATTCACTAGGAATTATCCCTTTCGATTTACTCGAAACCCGGTTTTATCATCTCCTCTCTTAGAAGACCGACCGCGTACAGTCTCTTATCACCTTGCCTGTCCGTTGCACTTCTTCCTTCGAAAGGCAAGGCCTCCGAAAAGGCAAATGGGTCTTTATACCTCCTTCCTTCCGAAAGGAAAAGTGCCTCTCTACATCCTTCTTTCCGAAAAGGAAAGTGCCTCTCTACACCCCTCTTTCCGAAAAGCAAAGTGACTCTTCGCACTCTTCCTTCCGAAAGGGAGAATGCCTCTCTACACCCTTCCTTCCGAAAGGCAAAATGACTCTTTGCACCCTTCCTTCCGAAAGGGAGAATGCCTCTTTACACCCTTCTGAAAGGGAAAAGGAGGTCTTCACACCCCTCCTTCCGTAAGGAAGAGGGTTCTCACACCCCTCCTTCCGAAAGAGAAGAGGGTCTTCACACCCCTCCTTCCGAAAGGGAAGGTCTTCACACTCCTCCTTCCGAAAGGGGAAAAGGGTTCTCACACCCCTCCTTCCGAAAGGGGAGAAATCGACCAACTTCTTTCTTGAAGTAGGTGGCCGCGCGTTACCCTCCTCGTAGAGGACGAATTATCGAGCTCCTTCAAGAGTAAACATCATCGGCAAGTCACTCTTGGAAGGACAAATATCCGTGAGAGTCCCTTCAAGGAGGGTAAACTTTATCGGGGAGATCCCTCTTGGAAGGGCAAATATCCACGAGGGTTCCTTTCAGGAGGGTAAACCTTATCGGAGAGATCTCTCTTGGAAGGGCAAATATCCGCGAGGGTTCCTTTAAGGAGGAGATCCCTCTTGGAAGGGCAAATATCCGCGAGGGTTCCTTTAAGGAGGGGAAACTTTATCAGAGAAGTCCCTCTTGAGAGGGCAAATATCCGCGAGGGTCCGTCCAAGGAGGATAAATATCTGCGGGAGTCACTCTAAAGAGGGCAAATATCCGTTTTAACCCTTTCAAAAAAGGAGTTTTTATTTCCGGCTCTAACAGAAAGACATACTAACTCTAGTTTTTCTTAAACAGATAAGGTGGCAAATTACAAACTACCTCCCAAATGTGTGAAAAATATCAAAGGGATTCTTATAATATAACACTTTTCAATTAATTTCGCTCAATTCTTACATTTCCGCTATAAAATCTCTATAGTCCCGCTATAGCGCGCTATTGGCTACTTAGATAATAACTCATTTAATATTATTACACACCATGGAAAACCCTAAAATAAAATCCAAAAAACTCCCACATTTACACGTGAGGCCTCAATGCCTCCACGTCTCACCCTTAAAACATCCTATCTATATAATAATCCCTTCCCACTATAATTAACTCAACAAAAAACCCACATCCTCCTCCCCAAAAAAAAAAAGAACCCAACTTAAAAAAAAACTTCCCAACAATGGCGAGCGAGAAGAAGACGATGGAAGTGGTGAAAGGGCTGGACCTGGAGCGGTACATGGGCCGGTGGTACGAGATAGCCTCGTTCCCGTCTTTCTTCCAGCCCAAGACCAGCACCGACACGAGAGCCACTTATACCCTAAACCCTGACGGAGCCACCGTCCACGTCCTCAACGAGACGTGGAGCAACGGCAAGAGGGGCTCCATCGAAGGGTCCGCGTACAAGGCGGACCCGAAGAGCGACGAGGCTAAGCTCAAGGTCAAGTTCTACGTGCCTCCTTTCCTTCCCTTGATCCCCGTTACCGGAGATTACTGGGTTCTTCACGTCGACGAGGATTACCAGGTCGCCCTGGTCGGTGGGCCCACCCGGAAGTTTCTTTGGGTATTTTACTTATTTTCCTCTCTTCCTCTCTATGTTTTGATCTTCGTTAAATAATAATTTTTCAGAGTATGGTTTAGTAGAACTGTGTTTCGGCCCAGTGGCATATGCGTAATATTTTTACCTTTCAGAAAAAAGAAGAAAAAAGTTTTTAAAAGAGTTCGTTTGATGAATTAGTAGGGGATTGGGGTTTTTCTGATTTTTTTGAAGGGCATATAGATAGAAAGTAGGAAGCTTGTTATCAATGCTTGGTGGGTAGAATTGGTGGGTAGAATGTCAACGAATCTTATTTTCTTTTTAAGAGGTCCGGTGTTCAAATTTCACTTCTTGCGAATTAAGTCTAATATCCTAAATTTGAAATTCAGGAAACTTGGTCTTTTGTTAATCAAATGTTTTGTTATTTTTGGCTTTTACTGGGCTTTGAATTAGAGCTTAATTGTTGTTATTTGGGACTTATAATGGGTTTCATTTGCTTGGCTATCAACTCGGCCCAACAAATCTCGTTGACTGTAGCATAATATATATATGTGTGTGTGTATATATATATTATGCTAGTTCATTCAGACCAATGGTTTCTCTAAGGCAACCACTTAGATGTGTTTTCAAGTTAGTTGTTCAATTGCACCATTCATGATTCTGATGGGTCTCATTTTGTATTATTGCACTGTAATGGACAAGTATGGTTTCTTTCTTAATTCTGTGGTCACTTATATTACACTCGCATCGGATTCGGGTTAAATGGTTGGTTGTTTTCTATCAGATTCTGTGCAGACAGACTACTCTTGACGATGAGACCTACAACGAATTGTTGGAGAAGGCCAAGGAGGCAGGCTACGACGTGAGCAAGCTGCACAAGACTCCGCAGAGCGACACGCCCCCGGAAGGAGATGGACCTAAGGACACCAAAGGCATTTGGTGGATCAAATCCTTGTTTGGGAAGTAGAGTTGACTCTTGCAGAGGTGTGTCATTGAGATGTTAAGTGTGTGTGGAACCATTTGCATCCATCCTTGTATAAAGAAGTATCACCATGTTAAATTCTGTCAGCATTTACTACTTGTACTTGTGGAATTAAAGCTAGGGTACCCTCTATTGTGTGTCAAATATATTCGTACAATTTGAATTCAATTGTCCGTTTTTGTATCTAAGCGTTATTGTATCTAGTGTTGAATGATGAAATGGACATGGGTTTTTAATCTTGTACCCCACACATTCTGCTTTATAGACATTATTGAATCCTGGTAGGTCCAATATTGTCTGAAGCTATTATTTTGGTGGATGCAATAGCATGGCACCTACACAAGGTGACGTCAAATCACCGAATGGATTTAAGCTGTCCAACCAAATAACGCTGTGATATTTTCCTTTCATAGAGCAAAAATAGGTTTAATATATTTTGAAAACTAATTTTGATTTTGTTAGCTGTTATAACGAAAGGGTCGGATATGTTTTGTGTGTGTGAATTATGAGGGTTCAATTTGTACATTAGTGAGGTTTATAAGTGGGCTACAATATTCCTTGAGCGTACACGCGTCCATGGTTCGGACAAGGCATGTCGCGAAGCAACCTCGCTATCTCCTTTAGTGTCGCCTTGCGTCCAGCCTGTCCTCTCGGGTCACTCTGATATTTACAGCGGAAAATTATCTGAGGTTAATGAGATATTTTTATATTTGTGAGACATAATTCAAGACAGTGAATAATCTATTATTATTTGAATGATTTCACTAGATAACAGAGTGAAAATTTAAGACACTTGATTGTGAGCTATAGGACACATTAATTTATGTGAATAAATACACAACTTAAAGTCGGATAGTTGGATTGGTTTAAGTATTATTCGGATTTGGATTATTCACATAATTTATAACTTATATGGTCCAAACCTGTTACTAGTTGTAGATGACAAGAGTGCAACATTACAATATTGATTTGTTATGAACTTTCGAGAATGAGCACACAAACTGATGAAGGTAAAAGCTAAGGAAATCAGTTCCAATTCAATTACTATTTAGTGAGTCCCAAGTGCACGATCTCGGATTTGTAAATTGGGACATTTCGGAGGGAATGTTGCTGAGAATATTAGTATTATTTGCAAATAATTTTATCTATATTCAACTATATAAAACTTTGAACGAGACATAATGTTTCTGAAAGAGATGTTGTTGAATTAATTGAAATTAGGAAAAGACCCGTGAACGTTAAATTGAGCTGTCCTGAGCAGTCTTTCCCGAAACTTGGGAGGCAATAATTAGCTTATCAGCTAAATGGCTTAAACACTAATTATAGATTGACTTCCATCGATGATGTTATTATAAGCCATCAATTAATACGATAATTTCGTGGAGTTAACAATTCCTTCAGTTTTTGTTTTTTTTTCTTTCTTGTTTCAAAAGTTTCCCATTCCCTTGGGAGAGTTTCATTTTGTGGGAGGAAACTTCAAAGGGAATGCCCTTTTGATTTCAATCTTCAAAGGTAGCTATAGACAACAATTTTTTTTATGTACTCTACCCTATTTTTTTTTTTTTGCTAATGACATACTTTGTTTAATTCAGCATTTTTAGTCTAATTTGGTGTATATTGAGCATGGAACAGGATTAGGAGCAAAAATGATTAGATACCTACTCTTCATATCGTTACTGATTCATTCAGCAGCAGCAAGGGGGAAGCCAACCACATTTGCCGAGAAAAAATGGTTGACCCTGAGCGGTAAGAGATTTAGATTTCGAGGTTTTGGACTCGACGTGCTCGAAGTTTTCGAAAAAAGAACTACAGCATTTTGACATGCATTGCTTCCCTCAACATCTTGTTCCTTTTTTTGCCATGTTATGCACAGGTAGGCAACCAGCTGTGGTTGCCCGAGGAGGGTTCAGTGGCCTATTTCCGGAGTCCATCGCATTTGCGAATTCGATGGCCGTCTCTACAAGCGTGAGCGATGTTGTGATCCTCTGCAATCTGCAGCTCACTCAGGACGGTGTCGGGATATGCCAACCGGATGTCAGGCTCGACAACACCACGACCATATCATCCGTATACCCGAACGGATCCAAATCGTACGTTGTCAATGGCCAGAGCGTCACGGGATGGTTTGCTTTCGATTACGCTTTCCAGCAGCTGTCGACCAACGTCACAGGTTAGTAGCGAAATTTTCAGTTTCTTCACTTTCCGATCTGATTACATCGCCGAGGATCGCACATCTCAGCACTTTCTGAATCAAATTCTGGCTGTTGGATTGAAATCTGTTCTTGTGCAATGCAGCGGTGCAGAACATTTTCTCCCGGCCGGACGTGTTTGATGGCTACTCTCCCATATCGACCGTGGATGATGTCCTGGGTTCTAAACCACCAGCACTCTGGATCAATGTTCCGGTACATACGAAATGTTCTGTACTACTTTGTTCACACATTCTCGAGCTTTGTTACTTCTCTTATACTGGCTGATAAGTTGCAATTTTATGCAGTATGCTCAAGTTTATTCGGAGAACAAACTAAACATCGACTCTTTTATTATCCAAACCGGACTACAAGGAACAGCACAGTTCATTGCGTCTCCTGAGATCGCGTTCTTGAGAACAATGAAAGCTCAAAAGACGAGGGATAATACCTTCATGGCCTTGCTCTTCCTGGTGTTTCAAGACAAAGATGTGACAGAGCCCACAACCAACCAGACCTATGGTTCGATAGCCAAAAATCTTGCGACGATCAGACCACTGGTGGACGGTATCGCAGTCCCGAAAGAGTACATCTGGCCTGTCAATGCAGATGGCTACATTGATGCTCCCACTACTCTTGTAAATGATGCTCACAAGCTTGGCCTGCGTGTTTATGTCCACGGTTTCGCAAACGACATGGTGCGAGTTTATAACTACAGTTACGATCCCTCGGCTGAGTACCTCCAGTTTGTTGATAATTCTCAGTTCTCGGTCGATGGTTTCATCACCGATTTCCCTCCCACGGCATCCCAAGTTGTTGGTAAGTCTATCCTCACACTTCTTGTCCAGTGGAAGCAGAATTGCTTGAGCGTGTAGCCTAACCCTTCGAATGCCAACATTGATGCAGCTTGCTATGGCAAATACGTCGATATCCCCCGAACAAAGGGTGAGTATCTGATCCTTCTTTAGCCTATTTCCGATGCTGCATAAGCCAGAAAACTGGCGATTTGTTATGCAAGTTGATAGTAACTTACGATCTGCTTGCTTGCAGGACAACCGATGATCATTAGTCACAACGGAGCAAGCGGAGACTACCCAGGCAGCACTGATGTTAGTTACCAACAAGCGGTCAAGGACGGGGCTGATGTTATAGATTGCTCGGTACAAATGTCGCAAGACGGAGTGGCTTTCTGCTCGGATTCTGCAGACCTTACAGGAAACACGAATGCCATTACCACGTTCATGTCCAAATCGGTCACCATCCCTGAAATTCAGCAGGCAGCTGGAGTCTTCTCGTTTGACCTCACCTGGAGTGACATCCAGACCTTGCAACGTAAGTTCCACAACTCACCCCTTCAACCGTTTTAGCTTATCGTCTCACTAGATTAGCTACCGTATTGCAGCACAAATCGTCAGCCCATTCGAGAAGCTCGGCCTCCAGAGGAACCCCGCAAACAAGAACAGCGGCAAGCTTCTAACACTCGCCGCATTTTTGGAACTCGCTAAAGCTCAATCTGTCTCCGGAGTCCTGATTGATGTCGAGGTAATCGTCTCTTTTGCTTGCATTTCCCTTCCTCTCCGAACCAGCAATCTCACTCACACTCGTGTCTTCCCACCTCAGAATGCGGCCTACCTTGCATCGAAGAAGGGCCTCGACATTGTAGCAGCGGTTAGCTCTGCATTGTCCAATGCCTCACTCACCAACACAACTGTCTTGATCCAGTCAGACGACTCATCCGTACTGGACAAGTTCCAAAATGTCCCATCGTACAAGCGAGTGCTGTTGATCAGCGAGGCATTCGGCGACGCACCCAAACAGCCGGTGGACGAGATCAAGAAGCACGCAGATGCAGTCACCTTGACGAGGAGCTCCATCATCTACGCGCCAAACGGATACTCCAAAACCGCCTCCAAAGTCGTCGACGAGCTCCACGCTGCAAACATCACGGTGTTTGTCAGAACCTTCATGAACGAGGTCCCCACGCTTCTATACGACTACTTCACCGATCCCACGATCGAGGTCGCCACCTACACGAACATGAAAGTTGACGGGTTCATAACCGAGTTCCCAAAAACAGCAAACAGATTCTTCAGTAAGTGTTCCCATCCCATCAAACTCGGACATTCTGCCCTTGTCCGAACTGACATCTCCTCAACTTGTCCGAAATGCAGGGAACCCGTGCTCCAACCTGAACAACAACATAGACTTTGCGATCTTGCCCGTGGAAGTCGGATCACTCTACTCAGCGGTACCACCGGAGGCAGCCCCGCTCGCACCCGCGAGCGCCCCGCTCGCGTCCCTCACGGTGAATGACGTGGTTGACCCGCCACTCCCAGCAGTGTCCAAGGACGCGGACACGGCCGCGCCCGCGCCCAAGTCGGGTGCAACGCCTTCCGTGGCCAATGCTGGTCTCACTGTGGTGACCCTCATGGTGATCAGCATTATGCTCTCCCTCGTGAATTGAACTAGATAGTATAGTAGTGTGGTGGCCTTCGGTCCTTCCTATTACTAATTCACTTGCTGAGCCTACTAAAACCACAAAATAGTTACTATTAACAAAAACAGGTTGGCTTGCTTTGAGTGGTGTCTAAATAATAATCTCCTCAATTTTTGGTCCATAATTTATTTAAATCTTCCCACCGTCAAATTAAACACGTTTAAATATTCCTTTTGCCATGCACAAGGGAACATACAGGTGATCGGAAGGGGAAGGAAAATAAACCGAGAAAATTCTGGTTGCCTTTAAAAAATATAACATGTTACAAATTTATAACCAAAACCAATCAACACATAAACACCCTTTATATTGTATTGCGTTCTTTATCAACGTAAGAGATTAGATATCCAAGAGTTGTTTTTCTTTTTTTCAATTAACGTTTGGAAATAAACTTAGCGATTAATTTGTATCTCTTTCCATTAAAAACAAATAAGATGTAAAATAAGGGCTTAAGGATAGATATAATTGACTCCGGAGTTTGAAGGCGGCCCGCCCCTACACACTTTAACTTGAAACAGCATGTAACAGACCAAACAGCATGTAACAGACCAAGAAAAAACTACAGAGTGTGCAAGTCACCCAACGAAATTTCAAGGTGCAACTTCTAACCATCAGGATGAAAGCAAGAGCCATAGAAAAAAGTTAACCAGAAGCATATAAACTACGAGTAGCCAGATCGACATGTGATGGCTATTGTACATCAGACCCTTGTTATGGAGGGAGGCAACCGCATCGGGTCATCATCAGGCTCGACATTGATAGCAATAATGAGTGGTCAAGTCGATGTTAAGGGTTCCACAACCATAGCAGAAAGCAGCACCACACCTGTTATCACCACCATCCGATGTCCCGACAGAAAGTTAGCAACAAGAGAATTTATATTCAAACCAGTAAACTTAGATAGTATTTGCACGTACCTGCATTTTATGTATCTGCATCCATCTGTTCGTTCGACATACATTTTGCAATTTGGACACCTCTTCCAGAGTTTGGTCTCGGCAAGATTCATCAACATAATATCTTCTCTCTGCCTCTCGTGCTTATGCAACTTCTGAAACCCCTTGCAGTCGATCTCCGAGTGCCAAGGAACCTTGCATTGTGCACAGAATAATCTCCTGCAATGAGGGCATTCGGATTCCTTTATCATCTGCATTCCATCGTCAATAAGCAGCCCCGAGCAATCCTTGTATGGACAATACAGCTTCGCAAATCCCTCAACAGTAACAGTAGCCTCGCATAGTTTCTCACACCACATGACGAACACCTCTTGAGGGAGGATTGATCGGCAGTGGTCCAGATCCAGATCACCCTTGCAGTTTGGTGCAGGACAGCTTATTTGTGCTATATTTTCGGCTAACCTTGAAATGACATACTTATTCACACAGTCCTTGTGATTGCATCCTTTGAGAGAAAATGACTCTTCCAATGCTGAGGAATCTGTGCAGATATCACAAACAAATAGGGGTATGGGTTTTACAGGTGTAGCGATCTTCGTGGAAACTTTGTTCACAGCAACTGCTTTCCTAGATGTTGCAGGACTGGTTGTAACTTTGTTCACAGCTGCTGCTTTCGTAGATGCTGCCGGACTCCTGGTTGTAACTCTAGGCCCAGTCTTTATCAATGTCGCAACACTCGTGGTTGTAATTTTTTTCACAACCTTCTTAGATGTTGCAGCACTCGTGGTCGTGGTCGTAATTTTGTTCACAGTCTTCTTAGATGTTGCAGCACTCGTGGTCGTAACTTTGTTCGCAGTATTCGTAGATGTTACAACACTCCTGGCTGCAACTTTATTCGCATTTGCTGTGTTCGTAGTTGTTGCGGCGACAGCCTTTCCCTGTTGAACAAGCACCAATTGTCATTCCTTAATCACAATGAGATTGAACATTAAATTACCGAACACTGAAATGGTAAGTAAACGACATAATTTCCAACAAACCAGGCTGGAAAGCAAGTAGAAATCAGCAAAATCTACTATTAAGAAGAACCATGCCAGTCCATCCCCATGAGCATAGCCAAATACCATATGGTTCATGCCAAAGTTTATTCTGACCTTCATAAGATATGTTCTCGTATTAGACGTTTCGCCTCTACTTCCGTTGGATTCCATTGTAACCCCACTGTAATCCATCTTTTGGCTCATGACCTGTTGTGGTGGAACTTTTCCTGTATAATGATGAACACTTCTAACAATGTCAATTTTTTTTTTTTTTTCAAAGAACTGCCATCAAATAAAAGAAAAAGCGTTTATACAAGAAACCTGAAAGCCCACAACACACCTGCTGACCAACAATCCTGGTAGTCAGGTGGGGCAGGAAACCCTCACCAGCAAACCAACAAGCCTGGTAGTCGGGAGAGGGAGAGCAGCTAAAAGCCAAGGTCCCTGCTAGCCAACAAGTCTGGTAGTCAGGGTAGGCATAATACAAGGTCTAGGATGAACACAGATCTAGATAGAAAAAATAAGCATCAAGGAACAAATCTGTGATAAGGCTGACCGGACATGTCCCGACCAACAAGAGCGGCGAGCGAGGACGGAAGGTTGGGCCACCAACCGTCTGTCGTGAGATGTGTCAGTGCGTCAGCTACAGCATTCCCCTCGCGGAAAATGTGAGTGACGTGTAGCTGTAGCTGAGCTCTAATGTGAGTGAGGTGGAGCCAACGGGTCCTCCAGCGCCAAGGAACCTCAGAGTGAGGAGTCTGGAATCTGGAGAGAACGTACAAAGAGTCGGTCTCGAGCCAAAGCCTTGACCAACCTCTCTCATGAGCAGCCTCCACAGCCATGATGGCCGCAAGGAGCTCAGCCTCGAAGGCAAAACAGCTCTGTATGCGATGGCTGAAGCAGCCCCTAACAAAGCCTCTGCTAGTCCTAAAGACCCCAGCGGAGCGGCCGAGGCCTGGGGTGCCTAGAGAGCTACCGTCCGTATTGCATTTGATCCAGTTCGGAGGGGGGCAACACCAAGTGACCTCAATGATGCGCGGAGCCCGACCTGGCCGAGGTGCAATACGGAGGTCCTGAAGAAGGGATTGCTCTCTCGGAGAAGAGAAGCAACTCCCAGTGTCAAAGATCACTGTCTCGCCCACCATCCTGCGGAGGAGAGTAATCAGCGTGTCGATGCTCCGGCGCTGGTCCCTAAAGATGCGCGCATTGCGCTCAGTCCATAGTAACCAGCCCGTCGAAACGATAGTCACCTTCCAAAGGCGGCCAACCTGAGGACTGAACTGCTGTCGCATCACCTCGATGATAAGCTCGTTCAGGCTCCAGAAAGCCCTCCACGAGATACCAAATAAACCAAAGACATACCTCCAGAGGGCGGCAGCAATCGGGCAGCGGGTAAACAGGTGGTCAAGTGACTCGACATCTGCCAAACACATGCAGCACATGTTTGGACCGACAAAGCCCCGGCAGATCATGGAGTCCGTCGTGGGAAGGGCTCCAAGGATAGCACGCCAAATAAGAATAGACCTTCGCGGCGGGATAGCCGTGTCCCAAATCCAAGATCCCCATCGAACTGGGAGTCTGGAGGGGCGGAGGTGGGCGTAAGCCGCTTTGGAGGTCATAATACCATCGCGGGCGTGTACCCATACTGTCGTGTCACTGCCTGGTGGGCCTAGGTGATGGTGGCTGATGTCATGGATGATGGCTGGGAAAGCCTCGATAAACTGTCTATGAAAGACCCAGCACCCATCCTGCCAGCAATCTGCAACCGTGGCGGTACAAAGTGAGTATAAGTGCTCTGGGAACCCCACCCGCTCCGCAATGATGTACCCCAGCCAATTGTCCAACCAGAAATTGGCTGAGGAGTCCTCGCCAACTAGTACACGGGAGGAGCGGATAACATCGGGTAAGCAGGTTCGCACCCCTCGCAGGAGCGAGGAGCGGACATACTTCCGTGTCGTGTGGCCTGTCCTGTCAATCAGGCGGTCTCTGATGCAATCCATATAACGATCAGATCCATGCAGGATGGTCCATGTGAGGCGGCTCAGGAATGCCTGGTTCACCTGCCGGATCGATCGGAGACCCAGACCTCCCTCCGCCCGTGGGGTGCAGACCCTGTCCCAGGCCACTGTGCAGGGGGCCCTTCGATGGATATCGCCGGTCCATACGAAGTTCCTCATACACGAGTCCACCTGCTCTAAGAGGGCAACAGGCCACTGGTAGATCATCATGGAATGTGTCAAAGAGCTGAGGATGACTGACTGCACCAGGCAGGCCCGTCCCGCCATGGACAAAGAGGATCCCTTCCAACGTGCAAACTTGCAGATAATGGTGTCGGCGATAATCTGCAAGTGAGAGCGGCGAGGGGAACCGCAAAAGAGGGGAATACCTAAATAGGTAAAAGGAAGATGTCCTGCCGAAATCCCCAGGATGGCCAGAAGGCCACTACTCTGCCTAGCAGTCATGCTCTCGCTGAAGTAGACCCGGGACTTCGCCGGGTTGTAGTGCTGGCCCGAGGCAACTGCGTAGTCCTGGAGGAGTCTGATAAGAGTGCGGCAGTTGGCCTTGGAGGCCTGGCCAAAGATGATCACATCGTCTGCGTAAAGCAGATGAGAGGGGAAGGCGGTGCCTCTGCCCGATCGGAAACCCATGAACTCACCCCTACTCCCAGCTCTCTGGAGAAGTCTGCTGAAAATCTCCTCTGCCGCGACAAACAGCAGAGGAGAGAGGGGGTCCCCCTGTCGTACACCCTGAGTGCAGCTGAAGTAGCCCGCTGGGATCCCATCGATCAAAATCGAAAGACGGGCAGAGTAAAGGATGCTGATCACCATCTCTCCAAAAGCCTCGTCGAAGCCCCAGGCTCTAAGAACAGTAGAGAGAAACTCCCATCGAAGGGTGTCAAAAGCCTTCCTGATATCCACCTTGATGGCCATTTGGCCACCATTCCTGCGTCTACTAAGGCAATTAACACCTTCCGAAGCCAGGGCCATGCAATCATGAATCCTGCGACCCGGTACGAAACCAAACTGGTGGAAAGAAAGAAGGGAACCCAGGATCGTACCAAATCTGGAGGCCAAGATCTTCGTCACAATCTTGTAGACGAAGTTGCCCAAAACAATGGGCCTGTAGTCCTCAATCCGCTGAGCATCCGAGATCTTCGGGATCAAGACCACGAAGTTGGCATTAAGCCCGATCGGAAGACATCGTGTGTGGAAGAACTCCTGAACTGCTAGAATAACATCTGGACCAACTATCTCCCAGGAGGACTGAAAGAAGTGTCCTCCAAATCCATCAGGACCCGGGGCACTGTCTGGGCTCATACCGAAGACAGTGTGACTTACCTCCTCCTGTGTCGGAACCTGAATCAGCTTCGCATTCTGAGTTGCTTGGACACGGCTCGTCAGAAGTGCCTCCAGTGGACCTAAGGCAGTCAGGTCCAGGGGGGCAGCTGAGTCAGTGAACATCTGCTGATAGTAAGAGATGACATGCTCGCGGATACGCTCGGGGTCCTCTGATAGCTGGTCCTCGATGATCATGGAGGAAATGCCCAGTCTACTCCTGCGAAGCTGGACACTGCGATGGAAGAAAGTGGAATTCCTGTCACCGTCGCGTAGCCAACTATCTCTGGACTACTGTCTCAGGAAGGTACTCTGCTGCTCCAGAGCCATATTGTACCTTCTGAGTGCATCCATCTCCTCGATGACAAGATCAGGGACAGGGCCCTCCACCTCAATGCGTCTCTGAACCTCCTCAATCCTGGTCTCCGCTAAGATGAGGTTCTGTCTGACGTCTCCAAAAACCTCCTTATTCCAGGCAACCAGCTTCCGCTTCAGCAGTCGTAGTTTACCTGTTAAGGAGGTCATAGCAGTGCCGGCAACTGCATGAACAGGCCAAGTGCGTCTGACTAGGTCTGCGAAATCCATGTGGGAAGTCCACATCGCCTGGAAGCGGAAGGGCTTCGGACCCCGTGAGTCACCACTCTCCCGACATTCCAAAACGATAGGCCTGTGATCCGAGGCATTCCGCAACAGCCCTCGACACCGTACAGAGTGCCAGAGGTTCATGAACTCTGGTGAAACAAGAGCACGGTCAAGACGAGACTCCATATGTCGTGTCGTTCTCCCATTGGAGAACGTATATCGAGCTCCCATCAGCGGGATATCCATCAAGTCTGCAGCACTAATATAAGCCTGGAAGTCCATGCAGGCCTGTGCAACAGGAAGGGACCGACTCATGCGCTCATGTGCCCTGGATTCTGATGATCATACAAAAGATAAGAAGCAAAAGATAAGAAGCAAAAATGACAAAAGATATGATCATACAAACATAGCTATTTATATACATACATAAAATGACACACTGGATTCTGAGTGGAACTAAAGCTATATAGTAAGTGCTTATGTTGATACTGCAGGGAGCGAGGAGACGACACAAACAAGGAAGAAGCCGAGGAGGCTAGAATTCCATCACCTCATCATCCTCGACTCGAGTAACAGCAATGTCTTTGAACTATTGTCTCAGACAATACCGGATCGCCTAGACAAAGAACAAGATAATCCACAAGTTAATAACACCACCAGAACCGAAACAAACTCGACAACGGCCTCCTAAATCCGTGCAAGTTACATCAGAGCAAATGCCACCCAAAAGACCCAACAACTTCGCATCCTAGCCAGATAGTTCTAAAGCCATAAAAAGATAGGAACTTTAACATATTTTTTGAGGAAAGATCAAATCTTTACAACTTCTTATACACCAAAAGTTAGTAGAAACAAACAAACGAAAAAAAAACTCACATAGAATAAAAGAGCAGATCAAACTCGAGCCAAGGAAGGAAGAGAATACCGAAACCCTGGTATCTATCCCCTAGCACACGAGCTTGCTATTTTAATTATCAAATTTGAAAACTCGTAATTAAAATAGAAGAAAAATTTCATATTTGAAAATCTGGCTTAAAAATAGATATGGTCACTATACTATGATCCACTTTTTATGATAGTGCGCACACACTTTTTTCCCTTCTTACGTGGTCACTAAAAACTGTGACTTTTTTTAGTTCGGGTGGTACTCTGATTATTTTTTTGACGATCAGAATTATAAACTTTCAGATGTTTGTATGGTCAATGAAGTAATATTAATTTTTATATTAAGTAAAAAAAATCAATATTTATTTTAGTTTCTAAAAATTAAATAAAAAGAAAATTTCTCTCATTCATTGGTAAATGATAACTTGTGAGTGCGTTTGGGTTTTAGTTGAGCTTTAAAAGTATGAATTGATTCAACTTTTATGGTACGTAACGTACGTTTAACTAAATTTATTTTTTACGTCCCACGTAAGGTCTGGATATATTTCCGAATTTTTTTATATATAATTTATTATCCTCACGCCCATTTTAAAGATATTTATTATCACGTGCTTTGAAAGTTGAAGAAGAAATGAAACATATAACAACAAAAACACAATCATTTTTTTGTAACACCGTTACAGACAATCAGCCAAAAGAAGAATAAATGTATGTCTATGTCTGAAGGCAATGTAATATTAAATGTATAACCAAAACCAATCAATACATAAACACCCATTACAGCAAGCAATTTAATTTCGACCCCTAACAAACCAAGAAAAACAAATATCCAAGAGTTTTTTTTTTCATACTTTGGAAATAAACTTTTAGGGATTAATTTGTATCTCTTTCAACTAAAAACAAGTAAGATTTTAAAGAAGGGCTTCAGGATATAATTGACTCCGGAGATTGAAGGTCGATGCACACTAACTTGGAATTTGGAAAATGGAATTCCGTTTCGCATTTGTCTCGAGTTCCCAAACAGCACGTAAGAGACCAAGAAAAGATTAAAGAGAGTGCAACTTCTAACAGCATCAA
The DNA here is from genome assembly GCA_012979155.1 of Hypericum perforatum. NCBI lineage: Eukaryota > Viridiplantae > Streptophyta > Magnoliopsida > Malpighiales > Hypericaceae > Hypericum > Hypericum perforatum. The sequence continues at coordinate 19,879 of SOPF01028798.1, read as the reverse complement.
CTAACAAATACCAAGGTGCAACTTCTAGCCATGAAAAAAAGAAAGCAAGAGCCATTGAACCAGATGCATCTGAACTACATCAGATCCTTCGTAAGGAGGTAAGCGCCACCGCGGGTCGTCATCAAGCTCGACAATGATAGCAGTAATGAGTGGTCGAATCAATGCTAAGGGTTCCACAACCATAGCAGAAAGCTGCACCACACCTGTATCACCACCATCCGATGTCAAGGCGTAAGATTCACATTCGAATTCACACGAGCGATAGGGCCCGAAAAGCAGAGATTGAAACGTACCTGCATTTTATATATCTGCATCCATATATTCGCTCGACGTACATTTTGCAACTTGGACACCTCTTCCAGAGTTTTGTCTCGGCAAGATTCTTGAACATGGTATCTTCTCTCTGCCTCTCATGCTTATGCAACTCTTGAAATCCCTCGCAGTCGATCTCCGAGTGCCAAGGAACCTTGCATTGTGCACAGAATAATCTCTTGCAATGAGGGCATTCGGATTCCTTTATCATTTGCTGCGTTCCATCATCGATGAGCATCCCCGAGCAGTCTTTGTACGGACAATAAAGCTTGGTAAATCCCTCAACAGTAACAGTAGCCTCACATAGTTTGTCACACCACATGACGAACACCTCTTGCGGGAGGATTGAATGGCAGTGATCGGGTTCCAGTTCGCCCCTGCAGTCTGGTGCAGGACAGCTAATTTGTGCTATGTTTTCGCCTAACCTTGATGTGACATACTTGTTAACACAGTCCTTGCAGTACTTGTGATGACATCCTTTGAGAGAAAATGACTCTTCCAATGCCGTGGAATCTGTGCAGATATCACAAACAAATACGGGTACAGGTTTCTCAAGTTTAGCAATCTTCACGGAAACTTTGTTCGCAGCTGCTGCTTTCATAGATGTTCCAGGACTCCTGGTTGTAACTTTGTTCACAGCTGCAATTTTCATCAATGTTGCACCACTCCTGGTCGCTACTTTGTTAACAGCTGCTGCATTCATCCTCTCCATTATAGATCTTACAGCACTCCTGTCCATAACTCTGTGGCCAGTCTTGATAAGTGTTGCAGCACTTGGGGCCGTAATTCTGTTTGCAATCATCTCATATGTTGCAGCACGCATGGTCTTAATTCTGTGCACAAGATGCCTGATTGAAGATTAAATTACTAAAACATAAACAAAAATGCAGCGATCATATTTGACAGTGAAATAGCGAGAAAACAACATCATTTCCAACAAACCAAGCTGGAAATCTAGTAGAGGAAATTAGCCAACTCTATTATTAAGGAAAAAAAATGCCAGTCCATCCCCATGAGCAAGCCAAATAGCATATGGTTCAAGCCAAACCTTTATACGTTGATATGTTTTCATATTAGATGTTTCGCCTCTACTTCCGTTCAATTTCGTTGTAATCCCACTGTAATCCATCTTTTGCTTCTTATCTTTTGGCTCTTGACCTGCTGTGGTGGAACTTTTCCTGTACGATGATGAACAAATCTAACTATGTCAATCGATCATACAAACATAGGTATTTATGCAAATACATAAGATGACACTTTAGATTCTGAGTGGAAGTAAATCTATAGTACATGCTTGTGTTGACTATGACCGGACGCAAGGAGACACAACAAACAAGGAAGAACCCGAGGAGGCTAGATTCATCACCTGATCATCCTCGAGCAACAGCAATGCCTTCGAATTATTGTCCTCAGATGACACCGGATCGCCAAGACCAGCCTACTACAACAACAGCAAGGCAATGACCGAAACATACTCAACAATGACCTCCAACATCCATGCAAGTTACATATGAAGCAAAGTAGTCAATCTCGGATAACGCCGCATCGAGGCGACCCTCATAAAATGGCATAACGCGGTGCTATAGCGGGAAAAAAGCATAGAGAGAGATCTTGATATTTCCGCTCTAGCGCGCTATTGACTACCTAGACATGACGTAGCGTCGAAGCACCAAAGAATGAGAGAATATATTCCAAGTTTCATATGTGATCTAATAAATCGTTGTCGTACAGATCAGGCCCCGAATTCATAGAAAACGCCACCCGAAAGTGACACAATTTTGCATCAGAGCCATATATTTTTAAAGCCATAAAAGATATGAAATTTAACATAGATTTTGAATAAAAATCGGATATTTACAACTTCTTATGCACCAAAAATTGGTAGAAGATAACATGTTGTCGCGGGAAAAGTCGGTACAAGAACGAAAATAAACTCGCATAGAATAAAAGTGTGTATGAAAATCGAGCCAAGGAAGAGAATACCGAAACCCTGGATCAGAATTCAATTATGTCACGACGGTATCTAACTCTACCCCTAGTATGACAGGAGAGGGATATTTAATATTAGGGTTTGAGCTTGTTATTTTAATATATTTAATATTAGGGTTTGAGCCTGTTATTTTAATAATTAAATTTAAAAACTATTAATTAAAATAGAAGAAATTTGTAGGAGCAAAATCTGGCTCAAATTTAGATATGGTCACTAAACTAAGAGCCACGTTCCTTTCTTACGTGGCCACCTTTTGTAGTTCGGTGGTAGTCTGATTTTTTTTTTCCAACCAGAATTATAAACTTTCGGATGGGAAAAGTTTAAAATACTACATAATTTTTTCAAATCTAATCTTTAAAATATTCTTGTGTCAATTTATTCTTAGGCAATTTTTTTCTTTCTCATATTGTGAAAATAACTTCTCAATAGGGACAAATTCTTTTTTTATTAAATATATATTCATCACTTTTTTTGTGTGCAGAGACAATTGTCCCCACATCATATTGGATATACGATATCGCTGTATCTCCTATTATTTAGGCAGTCTATTTGTACAGTCCTATTGTGCTTAGGTCTCTAAAGGCAATTGTATATTCTCTAGGGTTACGATTGTATCCGTCCCTATATATGTACCGTATCACATCAATATAACATTAGCGGCATTCACCCAATTGATCTCACTCTTGATTTCTACATGGTATCAGAGCGATCGATCCAAATCAATATTACCTCCACCGAAAAATAGCCATTCACCCGCCGCATCACCAATCCCCACCTACAAACATGTCCTATATGAGTTCCACGACTTTGCCGATTCCTAGCAGCGAACGCGTGATGAGTAGTGGCATGGATCATATGTCACCATACTACATCCACCCCTCTGATAACCCATGTCAGCTTCACGTTATTGATCGTCTTAGCGAAGCTAATTTTGGAGAGTGGGTGAATGATATGAGCACTCTGCTCTATGCTAAAAATAAGTTTGGTTTTGTCGATGGATCAATCCCAAAACCAGACGTAACTTCAACTGATTCGCCACAATGGGTTTGTGCAGATGCGTTGGTCCGAGGATGGTTGAAGACGACAATGGAGAAAGATCTCCATAGCAGCGTGCGTTGCACACAAATAGCCCATGCGATTTGAGATGATGTGGCCAAAAGGTTTGGCAAAGGAAGTGCTCCGCGCGCATATGAATTACGACGTGCCATTGCAAACCTTCGCCAAGAGAAACTTTCTGTTCCAGCTTACTATACTAAGCTAAAAGGGTTCTGGGATGAAATTGATGACATCTCACCCGTACCAACGTGCTCGTTCAGTGGTTGCACATGCGGCTTGCGGAAGCAGGTCATGTATTTGAGGAAAAAGGAGTATCTGTATGATTTCTTGATGGGTCTCGATGACTCTTTTGCAACCATCAAGACTCAAATCTTAAGTACAAAACCGGTTCCAAGCATCGGGATTGCCTACTATCTGGTTTCCAAAGATGAGCAACATAAGAGCATATCTTCTTCTCGATGCTTGAATGTTGACTCGGCTGCCTTCCAGAGCTATTTGTAGACTGACTCCTTTAGGTTGTACGTCCGACTTCAAGATCCACCTCAAGGCAAAGGGAGAATGAATAATTCCAATCGACCAAAGTGCTCCAATTGCGGTCGACTTAGGCATCTGGAAGCTACTTGCTTCGAAATTATTGGTTACCCTCCTGGATGGAGGCGACCAAATTTGACTCCAGCTCCTACTCACTCTAGTTCGAATTCCAGTTGGCCACAGCGCGAGCCTAGTTCCTGTCTAAAAGCTGCCAATGTTGCTTATGATGAGAATATTAACTATGGTCTGACTCAAGATCAAGTTAATTCCCTATTGCGATAACTTGCAGGGAAGGCAGAATCTGATCGAGCAGCATCGTCCATACCAATCGACTCTAGTGCTAATATGGCTGGTAAGGACATCAACATCACTGGTAAGGCTATTTTTATACTTGGATAATTGATTTGGGTGCAACTAATCATATCATGTGTTGTGGAAGCTTGCTATTTGATAAATCCAACCGTGTTAATTTACCTTCGGTCTGAATACCCAATGGGGTGGAAGTCCCAGTGGTGGGAATTGGCACGACCAAACTCAATCATCACATTTTGTTGATTAATGTTCTTCATATTCCTCAATTCAGATACAATTTATTATCTGTGAAGAAGCTAACTACAGACTTGAATTGCGCAGTGACGTTTTACACTGATTTGTGTATTATACAAGACTTAACTTCGAGGAGCCTAATTCGAGTGGGTAAACAAGGGGATGGTCTTTACTATTTTGAAGATGTGCGAAGAGGAGTGGCGTGTTCAGCAACAAGTAATTTTCAAGCATGGCTTCGCCGTCTTGGGCACATCTCCAATGAGAAGATGAAGTTTATTTCAGCTATTCCTGATTTAGTTATTTTTACGTATTCTAGTCGTTGTGACTCATGTTTTAGGGAAAAACATACTCAATTACCCTTTCTAACGAGTTTCATCAAAAGTACTACTTGTTTTGAACTTATTCACTGTGACATCTGGGGACTACATCAAACCCCATCTTTAAATGGAGCCCGTTATTTCTTAACGATTGTTGATGATCACAGTCGTAATGTTTGGACATTCCTCATAAAGTACAAATCTGAGTCTCTCACTATCTACCAATGTTTTGCACGATGGTTGCAAAACAATTTGGTATAGGGATCAAAAATATCCGAGAAGACAATGGTTTAGAGTTTTCTTCCTCCAACATGCAGAAATACTATGAGGATCATAGCATATTATTGCAAACATCCTGTGTTTATACTCCACAACAAAATGGCATTGTTGAGTGCAAGCACCATCACCTCTTTGAGGTTGTCCGCGCTCTTCACTTTTAAGCGAATCTTCCAATGAAATTCTGGGGTGATTGTATTTCAACAGCCACTTATCTGATAAATCGAATGCCCTCAAGAGTGATTTAAAATCGTACGTCTTATGAGGTATTATTTGGCAAACTGGCAACCTACGATCATTTGCGGGTGTTCGGATGCCTCACCTATGTTCATAATCATATTCGAAGTGACAAGTTCGGCAAGCGGAGCCATCCATGCATATTTCTTGGATATCCCTTCAATCAAAAGAGGTATCGAATATACAACTTGCGTACACACAAGCTGATTGTATTGTAGGACATGACATTCCTCGAAAGTGTTTTTCCTTTTCGTGCTCACCATAGCACCATGGAATTGCAAATACCTGATTCTCAATCCCTTGAGTTCACTTTTATTGACGATGAGCAACCTCCTCCTGTAATCACGGATGTCCCTCGGCCTTCTCACTTTCCTTTAGAAATTATGGCTAATTAATCTAAGTTACCCTCTCCGTTAATTGACTCAACTGAGCTTGGTGAAAGGCGATTAATACTTACATCGAGCTCTGCTCCGGATACAGTTTATTGTAGTGATCGCCATCAATGTCCTCCCGTGCACCTGTCCGATTATCAGATTTAATTACCCCCGTCCCTAGTCTCTGCACCCACTTCATGACCATTCCCATCTCCATCCAGCTCCTCAGATAACTCTATCTATTACCCATTGCCCAATTTTATCAGATATGATCAGTTTTTTGCTGGTCATCAGGCCTACCTCACGGCATTGACTGTTCATCATGAGCCTCATACTTACTATGATACCGTCAAGCACGATTGTTGGAATTGTGCTATGCAACGTGAGGTGGCTGCCTTGGAGTCGAATAACATGTGGGTCCTTGTCAATCTTCCTCCGGGGAAATATGTGGTTGATTCTAAGTAGGTTTACAAGCTCAAGTTCAAGCCCGATGGGTCAATTGATCATTATAAAGCCTGCTTAGTTGGCATGGTCTTAAACAAATCGAAGGAATCAACTACCATGAGACTTTTTCCCCGGTTGCTAAAGTCGTTTCCATGCATTATTTGTTGGTGATTGCGGTTAAGCGTCACTGGTTTGTCCATCAATTAGATATGGACAATGCTTTCTTGCTGTTATGACCCTCTCTAGTTTTGCCTTTGTCGTGACCATTCGGTCCGACCTTTGGTTATTTTGTTTCAATCGGTGTTAGAACCGTTGTGATGAATTTGTCAACCTTTGGAGGAATAAGCATAACGTTTTCATATAAACTTCAAATTGGATGATTCCAAGTTAGAAAGATCTGTAACACATTGGTCTATGACTTTTGTGATTCGAGTTTTGTGATTTGAGCTTTGTGTTTTGGAGTTTTGAGTGAGTTTCGGGAGGGTTGCAATTGATAGACTTAGTTCGTCGACGTTTGGTAGAAAAATCATAACACTTTCATACGAACTCCGAATCGAGCGATTCCAAAACGAGTAGATCCGTAAGACCTTGATCTAGATTTGTGATTTTTTCTGGACCTGGCGATCGCAAGTATTTTTGGCGGCCGCCAGAAACTTACAGAGAAAAAACGGGGCAGGCGCCAACTTTCTTGGCGGCCGCCAACAAATTTCAGCCATGCACACTTAATTTCAAAAATTCATAACTTCTTCATCCGACCTCCGATTTGAGTGATTCGAATTCGAGAATGTTTTTAACATCTAGGACTACAACTTGGTTAAAATAGTTTTGATATTTGAGGATTGTTTTGATAGGATCATGGGAAAGATCTTAAGTGCTCGGTTTTAGATACGATTTTTATCGGTATTGAGAGATTTTGCCAAATGATGAGTAATATGGCAAATGGGGCTTAAGAATTGATTTGAGGACTTATTAGAAGTTAAGAGGGAGTTAGGAATGCCATTAGAATGACTTGAAAGGTTAAGGACCAAAGTAGAAAAAAATGGCAAGTGGCTTATGGAGGTTATTACCATTTATGGTAAGTTGATGAAAATATCTAAATGGATGACTTAGGCCTTCTCATTAGTGCTCATCCAGCTGAAACAAGAGAGAGAGAGAGGAGAAAACGTGGAGGAGAGGAGAAGAAGAAAGAGAAAGAAGATCCTTTGATTTGGAGCTTGGTAAGTTGATTTTAGACTTAGGTTTATTGAAAATAAGTATAGATCTAGTGTTTATCTTTAAGTTGGTGTAAGTTTGTGATGATTGAGCAACTTTTGAGATTTATAAATTATTGGAGTTTGAGGTATGTTGAAGGTTTGAAGGATGAAGTGATGAATATAGATATTGAATTATGCTTTGATGATGAGATTGGAGGGTTGCTATGAATATTTAGTGAATTTTTAGTATGACCTTATTGAAGAGCATATGTGGTTAATGAGGTTTGGTTGATGTTATGAGAAGGATGTTTGATAAGTTAGACTTTGGTGTTGGATTTGAAGACCTTTATGCATATTTTAGAAAACTTATGAATGAGTATGATATTAGGGACTTAGGTATGATTTTTGCCATTTTCCATGTATTGAGAGAATGATGTTTGATAGAAGGTTATTCTAATTGTTTAGTTGATCAAACCTTGGCATTTGAGCAACGTGGATCATGAAGTGGTGTGTGGAAACTTTTAGGAGCATTTGCGCAATTTGGTTAAGGTAGGGCGATATTATCCCTAACCTCTGTTTTGGCTAACATTGATTGTTATAAACTTGTGATGTTGCTTTGATATGATGATTATGTGGTGATTTGATAAAGTGTGAATGTGAGTCTTTGATTTGTGTGTGATTTGGTGATTTTGGTTTATGCATGGTTTTGGAAATCATGAGTCTTTGGACTATGAAAATGTGATGTGAGGTTACGAATTTATGTATGGTATATGTGAGTCTATTTGTGAGATGGTGGACGATGAGGTCTACCCGTGACCAACCGGGGATGTTGGCACATGTGCACATGTTTTGAGGATACATTGGATTTGTTATGATTATGATATGGCCGGCGGAGTTTGATTATGAAAGCGCTATAAGTTATGGTATCCTCGTGTTGTGAGAGGGAGTGACACGTTCTAGACCTATCCGAAGTCCATCCATGTTTTGGCGTTCGCGATACCTATTCGGATCGGAACGTGTCTATGTGTACAATATGTGAATATGATATGGCGTTCGCGATACCTATTCGGATCGGAATGTGCCTTTGTGTATGATTATGAATTCGTCTTTATTTACGATTGAATTACTTATGATGTGCTAAATGTTAATTTGGAACATTTGTCTATGCATGAATTTGTGTCTATGTATGTGGTTGGTTAGTTAATTATAGGTTAGTTTTAATATCCTCTACTAAGTACTTCCAAGTACTTACCCCCTCCTCCACAGGTGATGAAAGTTAAGGATCGTGACATCTGGAGGGTCTTTGTTGTTTATATGTTTGAAATCGTCGTCTACTTCTCGGGTTGCTAGAAGTCTCCAGATGGTATTTCTCTTTTTTGATCTAGTGGAGTCGCTCCGTTGTACATAATGTGAATCCTGGATTTGTATGACTTTAGAATTATGCAATAATAATTGTAAGTATTATATATGAGAATATTTGTATCATATATGTAATATATAAATTTACGCTTCCGCATTTGAATTACGCTTCCGCGATTCGATATGTGTATATGTATGAGGCTGGTTGGACTACGGCTCTTCGGTTTGGAGAGCGTGATCTAGCGCCATGTCGGCGGCCCGGATTTGGGTCGTGACACTTGCATGGGTATCTTCTTGACAAAGTTTACATGAAAGTACCTCAAGGTTTCTCTCAGCTTGGCGATTCTCGCATATGTCGCCTCAAAAATTCATTATATGGTTTGAAACAAGCGTCGCAGACTTGGTATAGCAAGTTGACCACTTTGCTACTCGAGATGGGTTTTTCCCGCTGTTATGCGGACCACACGATGTTCCTCTTTCGCCAAGGACCACTTGTGTTTATCCTCCTTGTCTATATTGACGATATCATCCTCGTTAGTGACCATGTCGGGATACTTCAACTAACCAAGTGCTGCCTTCACGACTTGTTTGGTATCAAGGACCTCGGTTATATCAAGTACTTCCTCGACATTGAGGCAGCCACCACCTCTCGCGGGTTGGTCTTTAGCCAACGTAAATATACTCTTGACATCTTGGAAGATTTTGGTAATGATGAGTCTCGCCCCTGTGGATTCCCAATTGAACAGGGTCATCACTTGACTATCGATGGCGAACCGGCAAGCAATCCGTCGCGTTATCGCCGATTGCTTGGTCGCCTCATGTACCTCACGATCACTTGCCCTGACATTGTTTACGCTGTGAACATCCTTAGTCAATTCGTCAATAATCCGAGCACTGCTCATGTTCAGGCAGCTGATCATGTATTGCGCTACCTCAAGACCACGCCGGGACAAGGTATACTGCTCACTAACTCTGATAATCTTGATCTTGTCGCTTATTGCGATGCCGATTGGGGTGGTTGTCCGATGACCCGGCGCTCTCGTACTGGCTACTTCATCTCCTTCGGAGGGTCCCCTATTTCTTGGCGCACCAAAAAGCAAGCACTCGTCGCTCGCTCTTCCGCTGAAGCCAAATATCGTGCCATGGCTGACAATGTTAGTGAGGTCAACTAGCTTCGTTGGTTATTCAAAGAAATTGGAGTTCAATTCGTCGCTCCACTCCTTTACTGTGCGACAATCAAGCTGCTCTGCACATTTCGATGAACCCAGTTTACCATGAACGTACGAAGCATGTCGAGATGGACTGCTACTTCGTTCGTGAGAAGGTGCAATCCAACGAAATCGCGCCCACCAAGGTCTCTATTGTCTCTCAACTAGTGGATGTCTTCACAAGGATCGCTTTCATGCTCTTGTTTCCAAGTTAGGCATTGTCAACCTCCACGCTCCAACTGGGGCATATTGGATATACGATATCACTGTATCTCCTATTGTTTAGGCAGTCTATTTGTACAGTCCTATTGTGCTTAAGTCTCTAAAGGCAACTGTATATTCTCTAAGGTTATGATTGTATCCGTCCCTATATATGTACCGTATCACATCAATATAACATTAGCGGCATTCATCTAGTTATCTCACTCTTGATTTCTACACATCATACATACTACAGCTGTCCCTGTTTGTATGATCAATAAAGTAATATCAAACAAAATTAAGTAAAAAATTCAGTTTTTATTTTAGTTTCTAAAAATTAAATAAGAAGAAATTTTTTCTCCGTCGTTGGTTTTATGATAACTTGTGAAGTGCCGAGTGCGTCTGGGTTTTAGTTGGGCTTTAAAAATATGAATTGGTTTAACTTTTATGGTACGTAACGTACGTTGAACAAAATTTATCTTTTATGTGATTTATGTCCCATGCAAGGTCTGGATAATTCCGAATTTTTATTTTTATAGAGAATGTATTATCCTCGCGCCCATTTTTAAGGTATTTATTATCACGTGATTTGAAAGTTGTAATGGAAAGAGGCAGAAATTAAATGCAACGAAGAAGAAGAAATGAAACATATGACAATAAACATAAATCATTTTTTTTTAAACCGTTAAGAAGAATAAGTCCAATAATATTACGAGCAGAATAAATAATAAGTTACATTGTAATAAAAATGATAAATCTTATCGGCTGTAATTCACCCAAAAAGTGGGTCCAGTGGACCGGTTCAAGGGAATTACGTGTAAGCAGACGTACATTTCCAGCTTAATGCAAACTTCGTCGTATCAACTTGGTTGAAGGACAACATGAATTAGATAAAAAGGTGGTTCGAGCTAGAGTCATGGGAAAGATGGTTCGAGCTACATGGCCCTTGAGGACTAGCTCAAGCAGTAAACGATATGGTCGAAAATTTTGGGAAGTCTTAAGACTCAAACCTTAAGTCTTATGTCTGAAGGCAATGTAATATTAAATGTATAAATGTATAACCAAGACCAATCAATACATAAACACCATTACAGCAATCAATTTAATTTCGACCCCTAACAAACCAAGAAAAACAAATTTCCTATTGCGGACTGCCTTACACTAGACAAACGTCAAAAGTCTAGATGGTACATTCACAAAAAAAAAAGTCTAAAACGCTTGACGAGATTTTTGCAAGTCACATCAAGTATTACATTTTATTGTATTATTTATCAATGTTAAGAGTACAAGTATCCAAGAGATTGTTTTTTCAAACTTTTAGTGATTAATTTGTATCTCTTTCAACTAAAAAAAAGTAAGATTTTAAAGAAGGGCTTCCGGATATAACTGACTCCGGAGATTGAAGGTCGATGCACACTAACTTGGAACTTGGAAAATGGAATTCCGTTTCGCATTTGTCTTTTTAAGTTTCCAAAGAGCACGTAGGAGACCATGAAAAGACTAAAGAGAGTGCAACTTCTAACAGCATCAGCTAACAAAAGAAAAAAAGAAAGCAATAGCCATTGAACCAGAAGCATTTGAACTACATCAGATCCTTCGTAAGGAGGCAAGCGCCGCCGCAGGTCGTCGTTAAGCTCGACAATGATAGCAGTAATGAGTGGTCGAATCGATCCTAAGGGTTCCACAACCATAGCAGAAAGCTGCACCACACCTGTATGACCACCATCAGATGTCAAAGCATAAGATTCGAATTCACGCGAGCGATAGGGCCCGAAAAGCAGAGATTGAAACGTACCTGCATTTTATATATCTGCATCCATGTGTTCGTTCGACGTACATTTTGCAACTTGGACACCTCTTCCAGAGTTTTGTCTCGGCAAGATTCTTGAACATGGTATCTTCTCTCTGCCTCTCATGCTTATGCAACTTCTGGAACCCCTCGCAGTCGATCTCCGAGTGCCAAGGAACCTTGCATTGTGCACAGAATAATCTCTTGCAATGAGGGCATTCGGATTCCTTTATCATTTGCTGTGTTCCATCATCGATGAGCATCCCCGAGCAGTCTTTGTACGGACAATAAAGCTTGGTAAATCCCTCAACAGTAACAGTAGCCTCACATAGTTTGTCACACCACATGACGAACACCTCTTGCGGGAGGATCGAGCGGCAGTGATCAGGTTCCAGTTCGCCCCTGCAGTCTGGTGCAGGACAGCTAATTTGTGCTATGTTTTCGCCTAACCTTGACGTGACATACTTGTTAACACAGTCCTTGCAATACTTGTGATGACATCCTTTGAGAGAAAATGACTCTTCCAATGCCGTGGAATCTGTGCAGATATCACAAACAAATACGGGTATGGGTTTCGCAAGTTTTGCAATCTTCATGGAAACTTTGTTTGCAGCTGCTGCTTTGATTGATGTTCCAGGACACCTGGTTGTAACTTTGTTCACAGCTGCAATTTTCATCGATGATGCACCACTCCTGGTCGCTACGTTGTTCATAGCTGCTACATTCATATATCTTGCAAAAACTTCGTCCCTGTTCTTTAAAGATCTTGCAGCACTCCTGGTCGCTACATTGTTCATAGCTGCCGCATTCATCATA